>JACCIB010001221.1:0-47410 GCA_018906965.1 Philotrypesis tridentata
AAAAAGTACTTTCGTGAAGTTCAGAATCGAAAAAATTTTTTGATCGAAAGCTAAATTATAAATTATGAAAATTGTTCACTTACGAAAAATCACACACTCTACTTGAATTAAAATCTATTTAACAATTATTATAAACAAATTTTAATGGTTAAATTCTAATAATTTTAAGTTTCGATATTTAGTTATAATACTACTTGACTGGATCAAAAGTAATGAGGATTTGAAAAAAAATGTGATAATCTCGCGAGCTCTATAAGTAATTAGCGTATTCAAACGTGCGTAGTTTGTGACCAGTGCATCCGATTTCAAAAATTTTAGGCTCAATTTAAAGCTCTTGAGCTGCACTTTCTTTCTATGTATAAGAAGTATAGCGCCAAGTCCCATAGGATTCACAATACATGAATAATACGCTCGACAGTAAAAATGCAAAAGAAAATGTATCAACATTTTTGCATTTTTTCGATCGGAAAGCCGGGTGGCAACCGACCACTTCCGAGGCGGAAACCTAAACACTAATCCCTTTAATTACGGTCAAGTTAGACAAAAGCAAAATTACAAATTATGAAAATTGTTCATTTACGAAAAATCGCACACTCTATTAAAGTTAAAAAATTTTCAATAATTAAAAACAAATTTGAATGGTCAAATTCTGACAATTTCAAGTTTTAATTTCTATATTCTGCTGTTTTCATATTGAATTCTGTTTTTCTCGTGTAAAATAATACAATAATTTCTTATCAACTACCGAGTGATAGAATCTACGTTGATTTTTGTATTCATAATATCAAATTAATTTTTCGCTTCGCAAATATTTTAACGAAAAATCAACATAAAAGTTATAGAATGTAGAAATTAAAACTTAAAATTGTCAGAATTTGACCATTCAAATTTTTTTGTAATTGTTGATATTTTTTTAACTTCAATAGAGTATACGATTTTTTGTAAATGCACAATTTTAATAATTTATAATTTTGTTTTCATCGAACTTGATCGTAACTAAAGGAATTAGTGTCAGGTTTTCGTCTCGGCAGTGGGATCGAAGACCTGCCGAACAGCGGCAGAGTGAAGAAACTGAATTTAAAATGTATACATTGTATATATCACTAACTTTAGATTGTCGGAAAATTATCATTCAAATTGCATTTTCATCGTTGAAAATTTTTTAACAGTATGAAAATGCATAATTGTTTTAAAATACATTTTGAATCATTTCGAATTTTCGTTGTGCCGAAGTTGACCGTCATAAAAGGATTAGCCCCCCCCCCCTCACTGCTTTACCTGTATATACTTTTGAAACATGCGTAACCGCGTCGCCCGACTGGAGGACAAATACCCCAAGGTGTTTCCCCGTTGCCCATAAACATGCCAGATAATACTACCCTCACTCTGCGTATGTATTGTATGTACTATAGCAGTAAGAAGTACCAAGAAGTAGAGCATAAGAGAAGATGTGAATGCGAATGAGAAGTATAGGAAAATCCATAAATACGACAGTATGCTGCAGCAAAGGCTACTACCTCCCCCCTCTCTCTCTCTCTCTAGCTCTACAGCTATATGACCGTACAGCCATAGCTTGGCGAAAAGCCTGCGACGATTTTCGATGCTTTGAATCCATTGCAACTACGAGGTAGTGCAATACTATACTGTCAGGTATACCTGCGCGCCTCCAAGGGAGATCATCTGTTTTATTGATGTGAAACATCTATAGGCGCGCCTCGCAGAGGAGCGAAACCGTATTTGAAATAAAAGAAAATCCGACCAAAAAAAACCCGAAAAACGTCTGGAGGAGTGCTCTGACCGCTTCCCCCTCTCCGTCTTCGCACACAGCAAGCTTGTCGCGTGCCTAGTCCTCTCGTCCCGGCTGCGCAGCGGCTGCTAGTAGCACAAAAGTATAGGAAATTAAGAAAATGCATAAGTGCGGCAGAACAGGCTTTCCCTCTCCAATGTTCTCTCGTCTCCAACTCTGACCGATGCTAACCTTCGAGATTCAGGCTTTTACGAAAAAAGTCGAATTTACCTTTTTCTGCTTAACATCCTTCTACATTTTGATCTAAGCATCCGTTTGCAACGTTCAATACATCAAATTAAATATCTTTTTTTGTACTTTTTAATTACTTAAAGCGTTTTTCTTTGCTTATGATGTGCTTCTCAAATAGATCGTTTTTCTAAGCATATATATAGCACACTACGAAATAAATAAAAATTTAGACTAATTAGCACAAAAGTAAAAGAAACGAGATTTAATTTAATCTATTAAATTTTAAAAACGCCCGACTGGATCAAAAGTTAGCAGTATTTAATGTAATTTTTTGGCCATATTTAATTTTTGGTACCAAATTGTTCAAATCCTCGTTCAAATCTGACCTCAGATTCGAAAAGAGTAGGTTTTTTTTGCATAAGAATATGTTGCTCTTAATGATATTTAGTTAATTTTATGTCTTGTACAGATCAATGAAATATCAATCGACTGTGAAACGTCCGCGTGGCCGTTAATGGGTTAAAAGCCAACAGTAATTCTAAAGTGGTAACAAGTAGATCTATTTTTAAAGGAAATTTAATTAACGTTCAGTATATGGGATTAGATTTTATACATCGAGGAAAAAAGCAGTTTTTTGAAAAAAATATCAAAATTTTGTATAAATTCTTTAAAAAAACCGCTAACAAATTGAGCTGCTTATATCATTGATAAAGATCGGCTATTTGTTGAGGTATGATATTTTTAAAAAATTATTCAAGAAATTCAAAAGATCTGAATATCTCGGACGAAGCCACAGCCGAGAGTATCAATACCGAGAATTGGAAGTCCTAACCTAAAGCTAGCGGTAGACAAACAAAATCAAGGGATAGGAGCCTATTTCACCCCTACCTCAAGTGAAGAAAAACCGGAAAAACATAACCAAACAGAAAACAACCGCAATGGAAAAGAAGAGCACCAAGCACGAGGTATTGAAAAATTCCTGGAAGTAAGAGGAGAGCAGAGGAAGAAAACTAGTCTTAAGCAAGAGAGTGCCGCAGACAAGCCGAACTCACTAGACGAGGATAAGGAAGTCACGACACAACTGAAGAAATTAGAAGTCCGAGTAGAAAGGATTGCGGAAGCCACGCCAAACGGGACGCCGGTTGAGCCTCTGGGGAGTAGCAACGCTACGAGGAAAATATCCGAGTTAGAGAGAAAATCTGAGAAATTTGAGAAATCCGAGTTAGAGAAAATATCTGAGAAATCCGAGAAATCCGAGTTAGAGAGAAAATCTGAGAAATTTGAGAAATCCGAGTTAGAGAAAATATCTGAGAAATCCGAGAAATCTAAGTCAACGAGAAAATCTGAGAAATCCGAGAAATCCGAGCCAGAGAGAAAACCCGAGAAATCAAAAAACTTGAGTGCGGAGGAGTTTGCAAAACTCAACCTGGACGCATGGAGAAAAAGAGTTGAGGAGAAAAACTTAGAGTTGAATCAGAGATACTTGTGTGCACCACCCGCGAGCCTGAGCCGAGCCACGTCGCACAAAGAGGAAGAAACACCCGTGAAGGCAGCCACAGATCGCCTGACTTGGGCGATGGATTCAGGGGAAACCCGAAAGAACGCCATGGAAAAAGATGGAGCAGTACAAGAGCAACTGAAGAGAGTATCAGTGTTGGACAATTTCAACGACGATTTCGACATGGATGAGATCGAAATAATCGAAGCTGCGACGTGGCTGGAAGAAGATAGTAGCGATACGGAGGAAGAAAAAGAGTATGAGCAACTGGAAACAATAGAGAGAGCACTAAACTTACTGGGTACCAATAACCCCGAGCCGAAGGACGACACCACCCTTGTCGACGTGCCTAGCTCTATGAAGGAGGATGATGGAGAAATTGCGGGAATCACCGTTGATAATCGGAATTACTTACGAATTATCCTCGCAGGGGAGCAATACAGGGCGCTCTTCGACCCGGGAGCAGTTGTATCATTGGTAGGACCAGAGATAGCTCAGCGTCTCGCTAGTCGGCTTCGCAACGCAACAGCCCACATCCAGACGGTCACGGGAGCCCGAACACCAATCTTAGGATATTTGGATATCCGATTCGACCTAGAAGGAATCCCCAGCACCATATCAGCCAGAGCCGTACAGGAAGTCCAACACCCAATACTGTTGGGAAAAGACTTCAGCGACACGTTTAGAATAGACACAGACCATAGAGGCTGGTGGAGAGCCAATTCAGGGCCGTGGAGGGAGTTTGACCGGCGAAGCGACCAGCCAGTAGCTGCAATCTACGCTGAGTGCGCAGGCATATTAGAGCTAGAAGTAGAAGATCGACAAGAGATAGACAGAATCGTGAAGGAGATACTACCAGAGTATTCTCCGGACGTCCTAGGCTTCACCACAAAGACCGAGCACCACATCCAACTCACGGATGAAACGCCGATCCGCCAAAAGTGGATAAGGAAGTCCCCGAAGAAGTTAGCTGCTATACAAGCGGCCGTAGAGGAACTTTGGAAACTAGGCGTCATCGAAAACTCCGCCAGTGACTTTTGCAGCCTACCTGTACTCATGCCGAAGCCAGATGGTACGGAGAGATTTTGCGTTAATTACATCGCAATCAACGCCGTGACCAAGAAGGACAGTTATCCGCTGCCACCTATGACGATGATCCTCGATCGGTTGCGAAACGCCAAATACCTCAGCAAAATAGATCTCCGGCAGGCGTATTTTCAAGTGAAAATGGAGGAGAATAGCAAGAAGTACACCGCCTTCGCCGTGCCAGGCATGGGGTTGTTCCAATTCACCAGAATGGCGTTCGGCCTTTGCAACGCCCCCGCAACGCTGCAGCGTCTCATGGACGCCCTATTTGGCCCTGCCGTAGCCCCCTTTGTGTTTGGGTATCTCGACGATGTCGTCATAGCCACAGAGTCCGTCGAAGAACATAAACATTGGACTAAACACGTGCTGAAAGTACTGGTAGACGCAGGTTTGACGATCAATCCGAAAAAGTGCAACTTCTGTGTAGGAGAAATTAAGTACCTGGGGTACATCCTCGACAAAGAAGGGCTACGCCCTGACCCCGAGAAAATAGCACCGATATTGCAGTACCCTGTGCCTAAAACACCTACACAAGTCCGCCGATTGTTGGGCCTATTTGGATGGTACGACAAGTTTGTGAAAGACGCATCCGACTTAAAAGCGCCTCTCACAGCGTTACTCCATAAAAGCCGAACATGGTCATGGGAAGAGGATCAGCAGGAGGCCTTCCAAAGTATCAAAAATGCCTTAGCCTCAGCCCCGGTATTAGCGAGACCGGATTTCACGAAGCCTTTCTGCATACAGTGCGATGCGAGCAACATCGCGGTTGGGGCCGTTCTCACTCAAGAATTTGACGATGGAGAACACCCAATAGTGTTTGTGAGCCGAATGTTGACCAAGGCAGAGCGAAATTACACTACCACCGAGCGAGAATGCCTAGGGTTGATCTGGGCCATTAAGAAACTGAGACCGTACGTCGAGGGATATCACTTTACGGTAATTACCGACCACAGCGCGCTCAAGTGGCTCAGAAATTTAAAAGAGCCGACGGGGAGATTAGCCCGATGGGTTGCGGAAATACAGCAGTGGGACTTCGCGATTGAACACCGCCCGGGGAAAGAACACCAAGTACCCGATGCCCTATCGCGTATGTTTGAAGCCGAGGTAGCCGCCCTGGGAGAGACAGTTGACAGTTGGTATCTCCGCCGTAGAGCTGATGTCCTAGAAAATCCCAAGAGGTTCCCAGAGTGGCGGGTGATCGACGGAAGACTTTACCGGTATAAAATAGATCCGATAATAGAGCCTATCACGCGAGGCGAAGATGGGTGGAAGCTTGTAGTCCCCGAGGAGGAGAAGGAGAGCGTACTTTCGACTGCCCATGACGCCGCAAACTCTGGACACATGGGGATCGACAAAACGTACGACCGCCTAGCCCGAGAATATTTCTGGCCAGGCATGTATAGGGACGCATACCGATACGTAAACTCCTGTCTCTCGTGTCAGCAGTATAAAGTTAGCCAACAGGGGCCCCAGGGATTAATGGGGAGAAGGATAGTTGAAGAGCCCTGGACAGTGGTAGCAGCCGACATGATGGAGTTTCCCAGGAGTAAAAGCCAAAACAAATATCTGCTAGTCTTCGAAGATCTCTTCTCGCGGTGGATCGAGGTCAAGCCACTAAAGAAGGCAGATGGGAAAGCTGTATTACAAGCATTCGAAGAACTGATTCTCTTCCGATGGGAAACTCCCGAATACCTCTTAACCGATAATGGTACGGAATTTGTTAACAAAACCCTCACCCCCGCCTTAGCCGAATACGGGGTTGTGCATATCACGACCTCCCCGTATCACGCCCAAGCCAACCCGGTGGAGAGAATTAATAGAACCCTAAAAACCATGATCGCGATGTACGTAGAGAGTCACCAGGATTGGGACAAGCGGTTACATGAGCTGAGACATGCGATCAACACAGCAAACCAGGCCACGCTTAGAACTTCACCGGCCTTCCTTAATTTCGGTCGCCATCCCACCCCGGTAGGGAGCTTACGACGGAAGAAGGAGATGGAGGGTGGCCCAAGCGTAGATGTAGGAAAGCCAGAAGAGTGGTCGGAAAGAATGAAGAAGTTAGATGCCCTGCGCGAACTTGTAGCCAAGTTTATCGATAGAGAAAGGGAGAGACAGAGCCGAGCGTATAACAAGGGGCGTAAGTTTGCAGAGTTTTCAGAAGGAGACTTAATATTACGGAAAGCGCATCCGCTATCGAATGCAGCAGCGCACTTCGCAGCTAAGCTCGCGCCAAAATACGAGGGCCCCTTTAAAATAATAAAGAAGATATCACCCCTTGTATATGAACTGGAAACGGAGGGTGGAAAGGGGCGGAAGATAGCCAAGGTCCATGTTAGTGATTTACGGAAGTACATCCCACCGCGTCCTGGCCACCTCCCTATTCCTAACCCGAACCCCCGTGATGTATCCAAAAAGTAGTACTAGCAGGTGCCGTGAGTGCCAGATGTTTATGTGAAGTAACGCATGTAAGTAACAAGGTGATGGAAAACTGTGCTGTCCTAAGAATATCCGCGAACCCGTAATAAAATAAGGTTGATTGTAGGATGAGTGACTACAACCCCCATAGCGCCACCTGCGACGGAGGAATGGAGGAAGAGCAGCGTCTGAGGGAGGAGCTCCTCCGACAGACGGCTGCTCGCCGAGCTGCCCGCGAAAGGGAGCCACTCCAGGAGACCGCCGAGGCCATGGAGGACGAAGAAGTGCCGGCCACCCGTCCCGCACCCCTAGGGCAGGACGCCTCAGACGATGAGGCAGCCCTTGTGGGACCGGACGACCCGGAGGGAGACCTGCAGTGCTGCGTCTCCCTGGAGGAGGAGGCCGACCTCCTGCGGGAGTCGGAAGAATCCGCCGCCCCGACGACGACCCTCGAGCCACTACCACCCGCTAGGGACTACACCTTAGAGGGAGCAAGGCCCAAGGAGCCGCGACGGGGCCCCCGCGCTGCCAACGTCCCTCCGCGCATCGCCAACGCCGCCCCCTCTACACCGGGACTGGCACCGGAGACTCCCCCCTGCACGGCCGGAGAGCCTATTCCCGGTACGGGGGATAGTCTCCAACGAGCCAGCTCGGTGTGGGCACGGCTGGGCGCGCGTCACGGCGAGGAGGAGTTTCCTCGGGCACCCAGGCCCAGATGGAACTGGACCGAGATCCAGCGCGAGGGCGACACCCGAAGGGAAGGAGCGCAGGCGCAGCGCCACCAGCCGGCCGTAGAGCGCGACTCCGGCGTAGCGAGGGAGGTAAGTTTGCCAGCCGTGGAGCTCAGCTCCGGCGTAACGGGGGATACGAGTTCGCCAGCCGTAGAGCGAAGCTCCGGCGTAGAAGGAGAAGGGGAGGTGCGGCCCCAACCGTACGGGCGGTTGGACGAGCCGCGGATAATAGATGTGCCGTTCCGCGAGGAGGATCTAGAGCCCCAGTACAGGTGCCCTTACGCATCGGTACAGGTGTTTGAGGGCGGACAGGGGCAGGAGGACTGGGACCTGGAGGACGGCACCCTCACGGTCACCACCTACCGGCCGGCCGAGCGCCTTCCCCCGCCACCACACGAGCCGGAGAGGAGAGCCCGCTCCAGGAGGCGCAGGGGACGAGGCCCGGCGCAGTGGACGGCCGAGGACTATTTCCCGGCAGTTGAGGAGCCCCGCCGCCCGCGTGAGATTACGCCACCAGGCCCCCCAATCCGGAGCGAGCCACTGCCTGCCCCCGCGCGTCCGTCGGTAACACCCGACGCACCCGCTGCCTCCACCTCACCGCCACCGACGCCCGATACAGCGGTAGCACCCCCGGAGGGGCAACCGCAACCGCGCCGAGAGAGGAAGCGAGGCAGGAGGAGCCACGTCAAGGTGACGGGCCTGCGGTTTGACCCTCCCCCGTATACCTGCTTCAATTGTTGGCAGCGCGGTCACGGACATTTGGACTGTCCCCGGCCCAGGGTCCGGACCTACTGCCACAATTGCGGCAGGAACGGGGTAGAGGTGGACGGCTGCCCTCGCTGCGCCGACCGCTACCGCGAGATGGCCACAGGGTTGGGAGAAGAGCTGGAGGAGAGCCGGCAACGGGCTTTTGGCGCCCCTGCCACCGACGCCGCCATCGCCGGACCCTCGACCGCTCCAACCGCCACACCATCACCCCCGGCCAGCATAGCGGACCCGCCCCAGCCCAAAAAGAGGCGCCCGAGTCCACCGGAGACACGGCCAGTGCCCCGGCCCCGCGCCGTCGTACCCCTCCCCACCGAGCCACAGCCCAGCCCGAGGCCTCGCACCACCACCCCGTCGGCCGGCCCTGGAACTGTAGGCGAGACTAGCGCCCGGATGGCGCCCTCAGAGGTCCTCAGGATCTTGGAAAGGGTGGAGGATCTGCCCCAGCACCTGCGGGAGGCGATCCTCGAGAGGATTTTCACCCCGGGGAGCCTACGAGAGAGCGGAGAGAAGTAAAGGTAAGCGTCTCTGTTCCGTTTTATCCATATCCATTTTGCTCAATATAACCCGGAGAAACCGAGTAAGAGAGACTCGCCGAGCGAAGGAGAGCGACTTCAAAGCGGAAACAAGGAACACCGAGGTAGTTTATTCGTTTCAGCAGTACCCGAAGGTAGCAGAGGCCCAACACAGGGGAGAGAACAGTTACTAACCACTAACTCACAGTCGGGGAGGGCCCCTGCGGGAGAGCGCTCAGCACCCCTAGTCCGGAAAACCTAACAATGCATGGCATTGAAGGTTTGGAAGGGGGAATGCGACGGAGAATCCGTCGTTAAAAAGCTGAGTGACTCTCCTGCAGGCACCCGAAACCGAGCAGAAGAATATGCTCTAATGGCAACGGGTGCTTACAGGAGAAAACAGCTGAGCCGTAGCCAGGCGCCGGCACTGAGCCGCGCCGTAGGAGAGAGAGAGAGAGAGGGAGAGCGCACGAGAGCAGCAGCCAGCCGAGTCGCCGCCGTGACGTCACGGCCGTCGAGCAGCGAGAGAGCGCGCGAGGAGTGGGAGCGCCGCTGACTACTACACGCGGCCGCGCGCGGCGCGCAGAGCCAGCAGGCGCACCGCTGGGCCGCAGCCGCCGCCATGACACCGCCGAGGAGCACGAGGCGACGGCGAACATAGCCAGCGCATGGCGCTACAGCGAGCGGCGCGACGAGCGGCTGAGCCGCGCATATCATAGCGAGCGCGTGCGTATGTGTGTGTATGAGCGCGCGCAGCACGACGCGTGCCGAAGAATATGTGAGTGCGAGAGAGACGGCACGATGCCGCCGCGGAACTCGAAAGAGTGGAGGCTACTACTGAGCCCGTATGTAACGCGGAATGTTATTGGCGGTCGGAGTGGAGGCGCCAGGGCTCTCCACAACGGCAGTAAGCGAGCGAGTGTGCCGAAGCCAGAGCGTAAATGAGAAAGAAATAAAGACGAGAAATTTGTAAATTGCCGCGGCCGATCACGTGACAATTGTACACTAGTGCGAGCATGTATGTGTGAGATCGCGAGATAGAGCGCCGAGACGAGTGAGCGAGCGGGCAGTACTGAGCCAACCTCCTCGTGAGTAGCACAGAGCAATCCAGAGTTTTGAGAGTTTTTTGAGTTTTCGCCCAGCAGCCTTCTTCACCCGCGCACAACCGCGTCTCGACTGTATTCGCGTCGTCGATCCACAGAGTACGAGACAACGGCCGTACGCGAGGAAGTCCTGCAGTCAAGTGTTAGTAGAAGTAATAAAGGAAATTCATTACAATTCTAAGTGTTAAAGTTAATATACCACAAATTACCGGCTCAAGCGACCCGCGAGATAGGAGTCTCAGCCGAGGCCCGAGCTTGTGAGTGAGCCATCAGTGTCGCGTCAAGGCGCCCGCACACCCGGAAAAATAACAGACGCGACCTGTAGCTCGGCTCAGGACCGCGGAGGGGAAGGCCCCAGCGCGAGCGCGAAACACTCACGCGGGAGACGCACCGACGTGCCTCTCTCTCCTCTTCGGATCGCCCGCCACAGCCACCAGCCCCGCCGTGTCACAATACATACACACATCCGTACAATTTTCAAAAACACGTTTTTCGGACTCAGGAAGACTCAAAACCTAAGAATTCATGAAAATTATCGATTTGAAAATTTGCACCGTTACAAAGCTTTCTCTTTGAGAAAGCAAAAGCCCGACTTTACTTATAAAAATTCGATTTTACTTATGAATCATGTAGATCGAACATAATTTGACTAAAATTTGACGCTCTTTCAGAATCTGGCATTAGATTTGGTATATTCATGGCAACAATTGCTGAAAAATGAATTTTTTTGAAAAAATCTCATTTTCGAAAGTTAATGTAAATTCCAGAGAAGCTCTAATAAACCATCAATCGCCTCCAAAATTTAATCAGATCTAAGTTAGAAGTGCCATAACATGTCCACAAAATTCGAGCTCGATATATCGATCCGTTTGAGAGTTATGGTGAATACAATTTTTGGCACATACATACGAACGTACGTACGTACATACATACACACATCCGTACAATTTTCAAAAACACGTTTTTCGGACTCAGGAAGACTCAAAACCTAAGAATTCATGAAAATTATCGATTTGAAAATTTGCACCGTTACAAAGCTTTCTCTTTGAGAAAGCAAAAACAATGTTATTACATATATATATATACATATATATGGTATTACAAATATGTTGAACTTTTTCCTCGTGTATGTATGTATTTATGAGCGAATGTGTGTGTGTGTGTGTGTGTGTGGGGGTGTATATATACATATACATATATATATATATCTATATATATATATATATATATATCACTTGTATACACACATACGCTCTTATAAACATACATACGTATTTTGTAAATTATTTACAATAAATGATTATTTTCTTTTTTATTCTGAGTTTCATGAAACTATATTCATTAGGCGAAATTCAAATATGCGCGCTCTTCGCAACAGTCTAGGCGTCGATTCTGTAACCAAAACGTGACGACCGCTGTGACGAAAATATTTGAACTCCCCATTTACCGACCATGTATATATCGTTTCTTCCTGACGTCCTGTTTGGGTAAAGGTTAGAATCAGTGTGCTGTTGGTGAAACTGTTCGCGCGAAACACAGCATTTTGTAAATAATTTACAAAATGCTGTACCAGCTTTTAAATATTTTAAAGTTCTATGATTAAAGTTCTTGAATTTATGTTTTGCACTGTGCAAACATAATTAAATAAAGTTAAAATAATTTTTTTTTAGTAGTGTTTATTTTTGTTTTCTTGTAAAGTTATTTATATTTTAAGTTTTCAAAGTGCAAAGTATTTGTTAGGAATTTTAGTTAGTTTAGCTTTTAGTTTAGATTAGTTAGTTATAATAATGAGTGACCAGAAGGGCAGATTGTCCACTCACTTGGATAGGGAATACTCCTGCGGAAGAAATAGAAGGCGACCAAGAAAATTTGCAGGAACTAGACGTAATGATACAGAAGACTCAACTGCACAACCAAGACCTTCGACATCTTCAAGAAAACTTGAAACTCCAGCAGCACAAGGCCTCTCCGGAGTCAAGAATAGAATTATTGATATCAATATTCTATTTCCTGAACTCCAAAGTGTGGTGTGTTGCAAAAAATGTCACAGTGAAGTGAACTTTTCTGAATCAGTAGTGTTTGGATTAGGATTCAAAATTGAAGTCTCATGTGTTCGATGCAGAGAAGTTTTGAGCATCAATTCTAGCAAAAAAGTGGGTGATAGTAATCGTGCTTGGGAAGTGAATCGAAGGGCTGTACTTGCATGTCGTGCTTTGGGTGTTGGACATGCTGGGCTTTCAACATTTTGTGGCATAATGGACTGCTCTAAGCCAATAGCTCAGTCTGCTTACGATTCAATAAATCAACAGTTAAGTGAAGTATGTGAGAGTGTTGCCAAGGAGTCTATGCGAGCTGCAGTCCAAGAAGAAAGAGCCGCTACAGAAGATGGTGCTCTTGGACTGAACATTTCTGGTGATGGTTCGTGGAGGAAGAAAGGATTTTCATCACTACAAGGATTTGCTAGCATCGTTGGACATCACATAGGCAAGGTGTTGGACCTTGCTGTTAAAAACAGCTTCTGCCAACCTTGTTCATCGTGGGAGAAGTATCTGCATACTGCTGAGTATGAAGAATGGTACGAGGAACACAAGCCACACTGCACTGCTAACCATGAAGGTAGTGCAGGTAAAATGGAAGTTGATGGCATTCGTGAGATATTTGAACGCTCAGAAGAAGAATACAGTGTCAAATATCATCGCTATATTGGAGATGGAGACTCCAAAGTGTTCAAGGCTGTGAGTGAATCGAAACCCTATGGTGATGAACTTGTGGTGGAGAAGAAAGAGTGCATCCAACACGTACAGAAGAGGATGGGAACTCGTCTCCGAAACCTTGTCAAGCAGTATACCAGCCAGAAGATCAAGCTTCCGGACAATAAACCAATTGGCGGAAGAGGAAGGCTGACTGCTAAGGTGATCGACAAGCTGTCAAGTTATTATGGTAAAGCCATTCGAAATCACCCAGATTCCATTGATGACGTTTAATGCAATCTGGGCAACATGGTACCATATGCAGTCGACGGACAAGAGGCCAATGCATCATCTGTGCCCGGAAGGATCCAGCAGCTGGTGCAATTGGCAAAAAACAAAAGCCACAAAAGAACACAGGGAGTTCAGGCACAAGACCAGCCTTTCAGCTTATATTATGGATGCCATAAAACCAATTTATGAAGACCTGTCAAAGTCAGAATTACTTGAAAGATGTCTTGGAGATTTTACACAAAACTCTAATGAGAGTTTCAATAATTCTGTATGGAGACTAGTCCCCAAGACATCTTTCAGTGGCTTGATAGTCTTGAAAATTGGTGTTTTTCTGGCTGTGTGCATGTTTAATGATGGTCGGTCTTGTGTCCTCAGAGTCTTGGACCGCTTTGATGTAAAGCCTGGAGACGCTGTGGCAGAGTGGGCCAACGCGACAGACAATTTAAGACTTCACCATGCTGAACGACAAGTCCAGGCCAACACCAGAGAAGCACGAGCTCTTAGGCTAAGAGCTCGACAGATGGAAGAAGATGACTCGTATGCTGCTGGTGGACATTAGGGAGGCAAAAACAAAGGCTTTGCAAGGACTACGAAAAAAGATAAGTATTCTTCTCTATATTGTTTTAGCTGATTTTTATGGAATTTTTGAAATATTAATTTATTGTATTTTTTCAGTGGATTGCACATTGAAGAAATCATAATCGTTTTTCTTCCATTAAATCAAGTTGGAGACTTCAGCAAAATTATTAGGTAAGAATAAATATGCATTTTTTAGTATTAAATACAATAAATTAATAATATTAGCATATAATGTAAAAATACACAAATTTACCATTTTTTGTTTACAGGTTCTTAAAGGCGTACTCAGCCTATTGATACAAGGGAGTAAACCATATGACTCCTGAAAATGATAGTTTACTATCAAGGATCAACAGAAAAATAGTTCCAAGAGATTTGGTAAGTAAAAAATTAACTTATTTTCTAATATGCATTGATGAACTTCGAAGTCGATTTTCTCTAACTTTGGTTGTTCATGATTTCAGCTCACTGTGCGTAGGATTCCAGGTGACCATATGCTTCGATTGAGCTCAAATTTTGTGAGTATGTTCTATATAAGTGTAGTTTTCGCATGAACAGAGGGATTTTGATTTGAAAGCTTCTAACTTATTTAATAAAAAAAACTGTGGCATAAAAAATTGAAAAAATTTACTTTTTCTTTTATTAAAATTTTTCTAAGCATTCAAATCAAAATCCCTCTGTTCATGCGAAAACTACACTTATATAGAACATACTCACAAAATTTGAGCTCAATCGAAGCATATGGTCACCTGGAATCCTACGCACAGTGAAAAACAGTCTGCGGAGTACCACTCCGGATAGGTAGGTACGAAATTGGATTTTAAGGGCTTAAATTGAAGGTAAGAGATCATACTATAAGTATGAAAAGTTTCTCCAACATATTATCTAATTTAATATCAATTTAGAATATTTTTATTTTTCAGATTTTAAACGTGTTGGGTCCCCTTAAGAAAAAAAGAGCACAATCGGATGATATTTGACTAATTTAACGTCTTTTTTTCCGAGCGCTCCGATTTGAAAAAAGATTTTCAGTTTCGTATGCAATTTCATGTGGCAAAAGGTTGGTGCTCTACGACAAATATTTTATGTGTAATTGCAATTTGAATTTTTGTTGTACTTTGTGAGTTCACTTTTGTATGCACGGTAATGCAAAATTGGAAGGTCCTACTTAAGAGTGCTCTACCGCTTTTTCAATAAGTCCGATAAATTTCGCAGCGCCTCCACATTACATCTCAGTTTTTTTTATTATTTTAACAAAGTTAATGAAAGAAAAATGAGTCTAACTGAGTTTCGTCACCTGTAACGGGTATCTAAAAATGTGGTAAAATTATTTATATATAAAATAAATATTTATATATAATATAAATAAAATATATAAAAGTATAAAAGTCAAAATTTTAGCATTTTTAACCTGCGCGACCTCGAGTTAAGTAAAAAAGAGCACAATCGGATGATATTAACTATTTTCGATTTTAAACAATTTCGCTATTTTTATCGTTTTCCGAATAAACTAAAGGAGATAGAGGGGTGCTATCCCTGAGTTTTTTGTAGGAAATTTGCTAAGGAACAACTTTTGTCTTAAACATTTTTCGATATAGCCAATACTTTTCAATACGCAGCGCGAAATCTCAAAAAAAATGCAAAAATGCAACTTAAATTGTTAATTGTTTATTAAGCCCGCGGTACTCATTGTTATCAAACTCATTATATTATTATATGCATTCCCCCGAACAATTTAAGACCTTTCACTTCGGAATTAATGTCACCTCAAAATTTAATTTGACTGGACTAATTTCAATTATGTCGAACATGTTGTGAGGAATTAATTCAAGATGATTGCACTCATGAAGATCCTGAAGAGCGTGTATTGCGGAACATGGATGTCAGAAGAAATAAAGACAGCTGTCGCATTAGGTTATGTTATCAAGCGTGTTTATGAAATTTGGCAATATGAAATGACACAGTACAATTCAGAAGAACAAAAAGGTGATATTTTTGCTGAGTACATAAATGCATTTTTTTCACAAGTGACAGCTTCGGGACATCCACCCGAGTATATTACAGAGGAAGATAAGGAACGGTACGTTAAAGAACAGGAGTTCGAAGAGGGCATAAAGCTAAATAAAGATGATATATGTCTAAATGCTGGTAAACGATCTGTGGCAAAACTTTGTCTTAATTCTCTGAGGGGAAAGTTTGGTCAACGTGAGAATTTACCAAGAACTCTGGTTGTAAAAAACCGAGAAACTTTGATAAATTTACTGAACAGTCCGGAAATTGAGGTAAGCGGCATTTTACCCGTTAATAATAATAATATGTGCGATGAAGCTAATAAGTTAAAGTTATTTTTACATTATAAAGGAAATAGTGCGCTTGAGTTTACTACGGCTTACAATTAATATATAAAAATATGGAAAAACGTGTACTTTTTCAAGAAAAATTAACAATTCATTTGTTATGCACATGGATGTATGCTCATAAAGCCGCTCGTCGGGGGGAGTGGGAGCAAATAGCACGTGATCGTGAGCGCTTTAAATTAAGGATTGCGAGAACGAGTAAAATAATTACACCACTACTTGTAAAAAAATTAAAAAATGTCTTAAATTAATATTTTGAATAAACGTGTTTTTAGATACATCATGAATTAAGATTTTCTCATTATTTTACCAGACCTATTCACACACTATTACTTTTTAATATTTTCTGCCTATCAATATTTTATACATACAATGGTTCATTTTCATGTAATTTCGTTTTTAAAATCATAGTTGGCAGTAGAATAAGGCTAATATAATTATTGATGCTTCTGAAATATGTGGGGTGTACTCCGCATGACAGTAACAGTTATGGATACACGATGGAAACATCCATTCACATCCATGCTATGCGGTCCTACCAGATGCGGTAAAACAGTGTTTGTAAAAAAATTCTTCAGAGATATTGAACGCATGTGTGATACCCCAATCGAACGTATCATTATATACTACGCAGAGTGGCCACCCAGCTACAAGGATCTTCGGGGTAAAAAAGTAGAATTTCGAGAAGGCCTGCCTCAAACTAGTGATTGGGCTAGCGATTTCAGACCAAAGCTAGTTATTATTGATGACTTAATGCGCGAATCGTCGTCGAGTGGTAGTATAGTTGACATTTTCTCAAAGGCTTCTCATCATCATTCGCTCTCGAATATCATTCGTGTTTCGAAATTTACGCGATAGATCGCAAATACAGCATTTATCACGACAATTGTGTCCAGAGGATTCGAATGGTTATCTTTTACTGGATTTAAAACAAAATACACCTGACAACTGTAAATTTCAGACTTGTATCTTTCCGGACGACGAGTTACATTACGTCTATGTGTCCCGAAATAAGAAGATAAAAGGTGGTGATACGTCAAGTCTTCTTCCAGTCGCATCCCTGTGATGGCTAAGCAATCGAAGAGGTATATACTTTTACCTACAAGGAAGCTAGGATTTTAAAGGCTCTATATCATTTAAATAATAAACAACGAAAAGCACTTATTCAATCTGCTAACTCAAAATTGGTACGTTATATTTGTGAGTGTGCGTTGAATATTTTGATTGGTAATGTGCCCCTTGAAAACATTCAAAAGTCACGACTACGACGACATGCAAAGATTTTACGAAAACTAGCTGAACCATCTGTTAATTTATCCAAAAAGAAACAAATTATTATACAACGTGGTGGTTTTTTATCAGCATTATTAGCACCCATCATTGGTACATTGCTAGCTAGCATTATAAGGAAGTAAATATGGAACACGCCAGAAGAATGGTACTTGTACCCCACGAGAATGTTGAACGTCTTCAGAATGTACTTGCAAAAGGCGGTACTGATTATGGTGCTTCTATATTAAAGACTGTTCAAACACCTGGAACTGTCATGAGTAGACTAGATGCTGAAATGAGTAATATATTGAATTCAACAACTTGTACAAACGATCAAGAAAAATGGTCAAGATATCGTAATGTACTCCAACGATATCTCCATTTTAAGGCGGCTGTTGATAACCACGAAACGGTAAAAAAGGAGAACGATGATGATGGTGAAGGTATGAAAAATGAAAGCAATTCTAATACTGGTTACGAATATGACAACGAAATACATCGTGTCGAGGAGGAAGATCGGATTGATGTGAGCAACGTTGAAAGTGTACCTGCAAAGTTCCGAGTTAAAGCTGGACAGGTGCTACGAAAATTACGAGTAAGTGGTAAGATTGGTTGGGATGCAAATGGCGTGGTGACAATAGGAGGAGTTCGTTTAGGTGAAGCTAACATGATTTGATAAATGACGCTGAGGAAAAGACAAGGAACCCCGCCTCACGGTCACGAACAATTTGCTTTGGCTCTTCATGAATCATTTATACCTCGTGAATATATCGGGAATGAACGTGTCTAGAAAAATGTGACTGTTAACACAAATAAACGTGTCTGGACCAGTATAGTTGGAAGCACCCCAAAAGGTAGTATAGTTAGCGCTGCTGTCCCTCTTCAAAATTCTACACCAGATGGCTCTGGTAAAGAATTTTAAACTCCACGTCATGAGATTCCAGGTATCAGCGGTATAAACAACTCTCGAAATGACATCAGTAGTGTTTCAGACACCGGTGGTGAGAGTGACGCCAGTATAAGACCAAGTGATCAAATTACTAATAAAAAAAGAAGAGAAAAGTAGTTGTAAGCAATTCTGAAATCACAGCATGGAGACTTTTGAGTGGGAATCAAAGCAAAACACCCGAGTCCTCGGTTCAGAAGAGAAAGAAAAACAAGAAAAAGAAGTAAAAAATAGCGCATTAGATGAGTTAATAAACCTACTACCTTTTGAGCTACATGTTCCTGGCTACAAATTTTGCGGACCCGGTACAAAACTCGCTAAACGTATCGAGCGTGGTGAAGTTGGTATTAACCCCTTGGATTGAGCATGCCGTCAGCACGACATAGCCTATAGCGATAAAAATTGTGATCGACGCAAAGCTGATCGTGTATTAGCCGAATATGCATTTAAACGAATGCTCGCTGATAAAACACCTGCAGATGAACGAACAGTGGCAATGACGACAGCTTGCTGTATGGTAAGCAAGATAACTTTTGAAAAATTATTTTCACGGATCAAGAAAGCGTTGAAAAAAAAGAAAAAAGGGGGAGACAGCAAAACGGTCAAGGAAGAGAATAAATTATTGAAGCCGTCGAAACAGGTTACGAAGAAAAGTAAGAAAAATATGTAAAATGATGAAACGTACAGGTGCAAGATTTGAAAAAATTTATTATTCACCATCACACCCGGCATCATATACTGCTATTGATAAACTTTTCCAGGCTATACGTAAAAAGAAATAGAATAAAAGTAAAAAATGTAGTCGAGAAAGTGTTGTAAAGTGGCTCGAGAGTCAAGAGGCATACAACCAGCACCGCCTCGTTAGACACCGATTCCCAAGGCGTGGTTATTAATGTACGAAATTTAGATGATTTATGGGAGGCTGATCTGATGGATTTGAGATCCTTAAAAACTTACAATGACGGATACAGTTACGTTCTCATTGTTATTGATGTGATCAGTAAATATAGCTGGGCAGAACCGATTAAGGAAAAAACTTCAAAAAGTGTGGCTCAAGCAATTTTACGTGTGTTATCAAGAAGCAATGGCCGTCGACCTATATGCCTTCAAACGGACAAGGGTTAAGAATTTGTAGGCCATGAAACTCAGATAATTTTACACGATAATGGTATCACACACAGAGTAGCCCGTAGTCCTGATACAAAAGTAGCTATAGCAGAAAGACTAATACACACCATTAAAGAGCGGCTTTGGCGGTATTTTACCCACAAAAATACACGAAGATACATCGATGTATTGCAGAATATAATTAAATCATACAATTATAGCAAGCACTCTGCAACTAAGATGACACCGGCATCTGTGACTATATACAATGTTCTTAAAGCCCGGGAAAATATAGATCGACGGTATCGAAGAAACAATAAAACAGATGTCAAACCTAAGCTCAAAGTTGAAGATATGGTACAAGTCAGTCGTGCATACAGGTACAAATATTATATCCGACGTTGCAACGCGCAATACACCTGTCAGAGAGTCATTTCGCAGTCGTATTAGAGAGTTTGGTGAGATTCTAAAGAGAAAAGCTGAAGACAAGTTATATAAACTGATGGAGGGGTCCGGATGAAAAATGTCACGTTACGGTTATCCTTCTCAGTTGCAAGCGATCGTTGCACCTACAACAGTCCATGGTAAAAGAATAAGAAGACGTGCTGTGGCTGCTCGTATAAAAAAGAAAAGTGTAAGAAAGACCATCAATAAGACGAGGGAGAGAAGGAAGAAGAAAACGACGAGAAAGAACCAAAAGAGCAGGAGGAAGGTGGCTACAAGAAAAAGACGTAAAAGCAGGAGTACTAGAGATATTTTTGACAGATAAAAATGGCTTTTTTACACACCCATTCTTGTGAATGTTTGAAGTCCGAACTGTTACTATTTGAAATTCCGCCAACTCAAACGATAATAGAGTGTTCACATTGGATTCAATATAAATCGATATCATCTTTGGCTGATGGTTCATCGATAGAATTTGTGATCCCTGGTAATAGCAATGAATACATTGATTTGGCTCATACCATGCTCAGTCTTCGTGTAAGTTTAAAATCTACTGTGAGTGAAGAAAGTCTGGACGCAGATAATAGAGAGGCTTTCAAAAGATTAATAGCACAAGTAGGGCCGACCAATAATTTCATGCATTCTCTATTCAATCAAGTAGACGTGCTATTCAATTCAAAACCTGTATCTCCACCTACTAATGCATATGCGTACAGAGCTTACATTGAAACGCCACTGAATTATGGTCCTGCCGCAAAAGCCTCTCACCTTTCTACTGTTCTGTGGTGTGACGATACCGCTGGAAACATGAATGATACGGAAATTTCCAATGAAGGACTTGTGGAAAGACGGAAATTATTAGCTCATGATAAACCTATTGATTTGATTGGTCATCTGCATACAGATATCTTCAATCAAATCTTCTTGTTAGGCGTGTAAAAATCAGTTCTGGTATATTGTTGGCACACGCTCAATCACTCTCAAAAACAACTGCTAAATATCCTCTAACAAGGGTGGAGGTTAAAGCAATAACCATGCATAGTGGTGTACACGGTGAGACTTTAGATAACATTGTACTGGGTCAACTACCGAAAAGAATCATCATTGGTTTTGTCAATAATAAAGCTTTTAATGGTGACCGAATGCTCAATACGTTCAATTTCGAGCAATTTAATATAAACTTTTTATGCTTGTACGTTGACGGTGTGCAGGTACCTTCAAAACCATTGCAGCCTGACTTTACAACAAGGAATCTATACGTAGATGCATACCATACCCTATTCTCTGGTACAGGTATACATTTTCTAAACGAAGGTAATCAAATAACACGTAAATCCTATCCACACGGTTATTGTCTCTTTGCATTTGATCTGACTCCGGATTTATCGGCGAACGATAGTGGTCATTGGAATCTGATCAAGCACGGTAGCATTCGGTTGGAAGTACGCTTCAGCAAACCGTTAACGGAAACAGTAAATTGCATTCTATACACCGAGTATGAAAACATTTTAGAAATTGATGCATCTCGTCAAGTCATAGTCGATTTTAGTAGTTAAAATTTTAATATATAGATGTCGCTATATTCTATTACACTATATGTAATGACTTAAGTCATGGTTGTCTCAGGATAGATGTAATAGTATAGTAGCCTTTGCAATGGATAGTGTTTAAATATTGAAAAATTTAACGAAAATTCGTTCCCATACTATTGGTGTATTCCCAGCCGACCAAATACCGAGAGTTTGGACGAAACCAGCTGCATTTTTCGTCAATACAGATGATCATACGAAATCGGGTATACATTGGATCGCTATGTATATCGATAAATCTTGTAATGCGTTTTATTTTGATAGTTTTGGTCTACCGCCGTTCATACCCGACCATATCAATCGATTGCGAAAAAATTGTAAACAGCTTCGTTGGAATAACATTCGGCTGCAGAATGATTCCTCGAATGTATGCGGTCAATATTGTATTATGTTTCTGCGTTATTCATGGATTAGGTTACAATAAATTTCTCAATAATTTCTCTGACAATCTGCAAAAAAATGATGACATTGTCAGACGATATGTACGATGCGCGAAAAGAGCTGATGAGTCCTTCGTAGGAAATACTAATAAAAGACACAGTTTGATTAATTTTCCAACCTTTTATTGAGCATATTTATTAAGTTGTACATATGTAACGTAGCAAGTTCATACAGTAAATTTTCAATTTCAATTTTTTCAAGCTCTGAAGAGTATTGATGATATTTTTTACAATAGCTATCAACGTTTACCTTGAATGTAGCAAGTGCTCTATCATCGATTAAATTAACATATTTTTTCACAATTTTCGGCGTATAACTTAGTAAACGAGATTCCGTCATATAATCTTTACTTTTATTTCTAATAAAATCTGCAATATTTTTCACAACCTCGCTCACACTACCACCAATTACTTCAAAACACCACAATTGTAAATCAATACATTTATAAATATAATTTTTTAAACACTCAAATGTTGATTCGTCCAATGTGATGGATCCTGGCAATCTTCCTGGTGTCTTGGGCTGATTGGGTAGTATATCCTGAATAATTACGATGATCCTGTCATGGTTATCGTTTGTAAATTTAAACCTCCAACCAGAACCCTCAACTACAACGTTCTTTCGGTAGTCAGTTTCGCCAGCAAAGTATTTTGAGATGTCTCAGAAATTGTCCTTAAATTCCACCCAGCTGTCTTGTGTGAATGTTATACCGTTGAAGTCGCTGCTTAATAATTTTACTACTGGTTTGTAGTCTTCGTCCTCTAAAGTATCGTATTCCATGCCTGCGATATTTTTTTTTTAAATGTACTATCCAGCCCGTATAAAGCACAAAATAACATTTGTTGCTGTGGACAAGAAGCCATTCTTGCGCTTTGACTATTCTCTGGACGACTGACAAAGTAGTACTAATTCTTAATGTATAGTTTTTAAATACAATGATAGTGGCGGGGCACCCGAACAGGCCTCGAGGTAAGGGCGGGTGGGGGGCCGACAAAATGTCCGAATGCTGATTCAAATATTTGCTTGACTCGACACTTTACACGCTACAATAATGTCATTTTAGAAAGGCAACAGCTTTGTAAACATTTAACAATGCAGCCGCCATTTCCTACGAAGGACTCATCAGCTCTTTTCGCGCATCGTACATATCGTCTGACAATGTCATCATTTTTTTGCAGATTGTCAGAGAAATTATTGAGAAATTTATTGTAACCTAATCCATTACTCATATAACGCAGAAACATAATACAATATTGAGCGCATACATTCGAGGAATCATTCTGCAGCTGAATGTTATTCCAACGAAGCTGTTTACTCTCGAGCTTTCACTAAACGTACTCTCACTTCAACGCCATTAATTAGAAGTCTCTCTTGATTGAAGACATCTGCATGTAGATGACCAATCAAATCAATAGGTTTATCATGGGCTAATAATTTCCGTCTTTCCACAAGTCCGTCATTGGAATTTTCCGTATCATTCATGTTTCCAACGGTATCGTCACACCACAGAACAGTAGAAAGGTGAGAGGCTTTTGCGGCAGGACCATAATTCAGTAGCGCTTCAATGTAAGCTCTGTACGCATATGCATTAGTAGGTAGAGATACAGGTTTTGAATTGAATAGCACGTCTACTTGATTGAATAGAGAATGCATGAAATTATTGGTCGGCTCTACTTGTGCTATTAATCTTCTGAAAGCCTCTCTATTATCTGCGTCCAGACTTTCTTCACTCACAGTAGATTTTAAACTTACACGAAGACTGAGCATAGTATGAGCCAAATCAATGTACTCTTTAAATATGCATTTTGATAAATATATATCTTACTATATTATATAGTTGTTTTGAGCCGCGCTGGAATTTGGCCTCCCCTCGCCCCTCCTCGCCCTTCCTCGTCCCCCCTCGCACCCCCCTCATGAGCCCCCTCAGCCCCCCCTCAAAAGAACCAAGAAGAAGTGGACGTTGTAAGGACAGTTGAAGAAGAACGAGATGATTGAATGCAATAGATCGATGGTGGAGGTTCTCGATATAAGGTAGATTGCAAAGCTAGAAATGGCAGGTGTTGAGTGGAGGCCATAGGTATAAGTGATTAGTGAATGTTAGAAGTCATAATTAGAGTATAAGTGGGAGGCTAGCGATCATGATTAAAAGCGATATGTGGAGGGTGGAAGTGTTGGTGAAGGGAAACGGTAGACTTCATGGGTGTAGATGAAAAGTGTAGGATAACAGGTTGATGCAAAGTTCATGGCTAGATGTGATAGATGGAGGCTGAAAATCATGGGTGATAGGTGAAGGTCAGAAGTCATGGGTGACGCTGATAGTGGGCATTATAAGGAATTGGTGGAGTGTCGAAGTCATGATTGGAGTCATAAGTCGAAGAGGAAAGTGATACGTGGAGTAGAATAACTGGACTGCAAGTAAAGATGCTAGGTGGTGCGTGGAATTCGTGTGTGGAGGTGATAGGTGTATTTATAAATAGACGTTGTAGGGATAGCTGGAGAAGAAGGACATGATTGAATGCAATAGATGGATGATAGAGGTGCTCGGTATAAGGTAGATTTCAGAGCTAGAAATGGCAGGTGTTGAGTAGAGGCCGTGAAGGATAATAAGCTGTTCGGAAGTTCATGGCTAGATGTGATAGATGGAGGCTGAAAATCATAGGTGATAGGTGGAGGTCAGAAGTCATGATTGGAGTCATAAATCGAAGGGGAAAGTGACACGCGGAGTAGGAGAACTGGATTGCCAGTAACAGATGGACAGTGGTGGTGCTAATTAGACGGTACGCTTCACGGGTCGACATTATAGGTGGTGCGGTTTGAGGTTACGAGTAAAGATGCTAGGTGGTGCGTGGAATTCATATGTGGAGGTGATAGGTGTAGGCAGAAAATGTGAACATATTTGCAGATTATGCGTAAAGGGTGGTGGTTATGACTGTAGCAATGGAGTGTGTGCGGTTCACGTAGATAGTGTAGGAGATAGGAGATAAGTGGAAGGTATAAGTGATAAGTAAAAAACGAGGTCATAATTGCAGGGAATAGGTGTTCGTTAGAAGGTACAAGTGCAGGTGGTAAGTGGTGGTGAAAGTTATGGGTGAAAATTGTAAGTGGTAGTCAATTCGCTAGAAGGACGATGGACTTTATGGGGCGAGATAGAAAGTGGAGGTAACAAGAGAATAAGAAGGTCATAGGTCGAGGTATAGGTAAAGATTAAAATATTTAGGGGTCGAGGGTCGAGGTTCTAGATGATCGGTAGTGAATAGAAATTATCAGTGAAGGTGGCAGATAGTTGGTAGACTTGATGGTTGGAAATGATCGTTAACAGGTGGTTTAGAGCTGGAAATGACAGGTGTTTAGGCGAAGCTATGGGTGTAAGTAATTGGTCAATGTTAGGAGTCATGATCAGACGTAATAGTGGGAGGCTAGAGGTCGTGATTGGAGGCGATAGAGTCAAGAAGATAAGGTTGGTGTAATAAGTGGAGCGTTACGTAATAAATTGGGGTGATAGGTGGAGAACATACGCAGAGAATAATAATTTTAGTTGAAAGTCATAGGTAAAGGGTAGATTTGATGATTTAATCGGCCTCATGGGTCGAGATTATAAGTGATGTGAGTGAGGTGCTAATAGCTGAGAGACGGTACAGTTTATGGGTAGATGTAGGTGGATGCAAAGGTCATGGGTCAAGGTGATAGGTGAAGGTTTTAAGTCTTGAGTAGAGCTGATTCATAGGGGTTGTGTGTGGACGCTGGAGGAAAAAAATAGAGTCGAGGTGTCGAGGATGTAGATGATCGGTGAAGATGACAGGTAGATAATAGACTTCATGGTTAGAGATCATCGTGGAGAAGATAGGGCGAGGTGGCAGACGGAGGGTGGAGCTGATGGGTGAGCTATTTTTATAATAACATTTTTCAGTATCATTTATATACCATGAATTTTATAGCAGTAGACAAATTTTAAGAATTATTATTGTTCTAACAGTTAATAAAATATGCATATATTTAAAAATTGCGATTTGAAAATTGTTACGTTTTCACGTCGAACCTCAACGCTAACAGTAAGATCGGGGGAGCGCACAACACGATAAACACTCAACGCGTTTAACCGCACTTCACAATTCAGCGCGATCGGGAAAAAGCCTACGCACTCAATGTTCGCAATGGGACGGTAATTAAATTGTATAACGAAGAACAATATGTGTTTATTTAAATTTACTTGAATTATTACCTTTGAATCAGTTGACATTTGGCAGCTGGGCTAGAGCAAATATTTAATGACAATGCAGGAATGATTCCAGAAAATATGAAAAAATGGAGATGATTCCAGAATATTGCGGCGTCGTCCAGAAATGATAGCAAATAGGCAGGCGAAGAGAATGATACTAATAATTATTAAATGCAACGCTACGTCTTTATTCAAAACTTTGATTATCAAGAACTAGGAAGCCACGCGGGCATCTATGACAAATTTAACTAAAAACGAAAAGAAACTCAAAGAACGTGCACTCGACTCGATGGCTCAAGATGCTCTGCCGGAGGGCGTGCAATTATGCATGGGAGAGAGCGCGTCACTTTCTCTCCCACTAATTGTTCTCACTTCTCCCCCATTCCTCTCCTCGCTCCATTAGCTACTTCGCTCTCTCTTGCACTCATGAACTTTGGGTGAAGTCCGGCGGCGCATGGGAGGGCGAAGCGCTTAGTCAGCATTTCGAGGGCTGGAGGAGAAGTACCACTATCGCTCGTCTTTGTTCGACTTGGCGACAGTTAGGCGCATACTTTGTGTACTTCTCTAATTTCCTACGCGTTATGCGACGTTGGTCTTTCGGCATCGGCACATAACATCCTGCCCCCTTTGGAAGGTTTGCCGTCCCGGCAAACGACGGTATCGAATGCAGGGTGGTCAAGGGTGGGTTAATTGAAAAATTCCCATGGTGTGGGTGTGTATTTTTGCCTTTTGATTGTTTTTGTGCCCTGATTGTTAGTTATAGACTTAATAGCTATTGTAAATTTAAGATTAGTGCTTAAAATTAGGGGACGCTTGGGTTAATGTAATAAATGGTTATTATGATTAAGGTTATTATATGTGTATATTCAAAATACAAAAAAATAGGTATATAAAATAGAAAAATTATGATGATGTATTGATATGAAAAGGTGGTAAATGCATTTCTTTATTTAGCGTAGTTGTAGTCTGCATTCTTCAATTGTCTCCAATTGGTGACTGCAATCGACTTGCCACATAGTGCATGAACTTTTCTATTCTGCCTGGTTTGATATACAGCCAGAAATTTTTTTATTGCAGTTTAATCTTGCATTTTCCGCGTCACCCTCTGTGCAGAAATTTATAAATCCCATGTATGTATGGGTTTTTGAGTCACACTTCTTAAGTGGGATAAGAGTGTAGTGGGTGAAAGTAATTTCCCCCAATTGAGCAAAATGTCTGGTGGCTTCTTTGCACAGCATGTTTTTGAGCACTTTGATGCATAGAGTTAATTTGTTCGTTGGACGATTGTTTTGCAGAGTCGTTGTTTTTGCATATTGCGGCAGGTACGTCTCTGGACATAATTCCAGTGCGGCTTTTGGAGATCTTTCGTTTTCATAGTGGATGAAAGCTTTCCATTCCTGCAGTGGTTCATCCATGCTATTCCTCAATTGCACAATGTCACATTTTAATACTCTGCCATATGTTGCAAAATGATTGTGTACATCTTCGTGTTCCTCGTCTGTGTACCGGATTCTGATTTTTTTGAAATCTGTGTTGCCATTTACACTTTCTTCCTGCATGTCGTTTTCCTCGATTGTTCTCGTGCAAAGTGTCAATTGTTCGATTCTGCATATGTCGTTTTCTGTTAGTTCCTCTTCATAGGTGGCCTTTGTTATTTTTTAAGAGGAATATTTGTTTGTGAAATTTTGAATATGTGCATTCACTTGTATTTCTTGCAGTAATTGTGCTGCTCTTGTCAGAGATTCATTGTGCAAGATCTTTATAGTATGTGCATCAGGGTTGTCGAATTGTTTAATGTGCAGGTCCTGATACTCTACTTGCAGGTTTATTGGAGAAATTGCTGTAGCAGCTCCTTCCTCACTGCTGGTGTCGTTTGCATTCCTTTGTGCTGCAGCTGCTTGTGCATCTTCTTGCTGATTATTGGATGCATTTTCTTGCTGATCATTGGACGCATCTTCTTGTCCTTGCGCAGTTGTTTCTGCATAATCATGGGTTTTCGCGCTGTCTTGTGGGAACATAATTGTGTTCCAATGTGTGGTTGCTTCGCATTTTCCAACACTATTAGTTTCACTAATATGTCCTTTGCATATGTTACGTCTATTTTTGCGACGTTTTGGTTTTGCACGACGTGTAATGTAACGTCGTTGACTTCCTCCAATTCTCAAAACGTTTTAATATACGTAAGTACTGGGGTTACCGCCGTTTGTGGTTCGTAGGTAACCCTAATTTTCCGTGCATTCCTTGTCTGGGTTTGAATGTGCAATATCTTTACTCCGCCTCTGTCCATCTGTAACAGAATAAAAGGAAATATGGTGGTGTTAAATGGGGTCATATATATTTTCTTAATTATAAACGATATTTTTGGCTTCATGCATAGCGGGTTAGTTAAGCTATTGGTTTGCATGGTTATTTCTTAAAACAGTGTTGTGTGTATGTGTGTGTGTAATGTTTGTGATATGTGTGTGTATGTCATACGTTGGTGAACGTATTGTCATTATTCATTGTCGGCTTCTTCTTTTAAGATGTCAGCTGCATGTTCGACAGTCCAATTTTCTTTTGGTTCTTCTGGTTTTTCATTGTTGTCTGATTTTTTCTTGGCTTCTTTTTCCTCTAATTCTTTATCCCGATTCTTCTTCTTGGACATTTTCCGGCATTTTATTGATCTTTTGTCTGCGTTTTGCGTCTTGTCTTTGCCATTGTGGTGTAGCATATTTGAATTTTTTGCATACTTTTTTAATTATTTTTTCGATGTTTTCTTTGTCGTGAAAAATGGTTTCTATTATATATTTATCTGGGATTTTCATGTGTCCTTCCCATGACAGATGGTGGTAAACCATGCATGTCGTCATTTGTAGGTGATCGAGTAGTTCATCTCTTGTTTCTTCATCATTTATGGAGAAGTCAACTTTTCTTGCTGCATGGATAGTAGCCATGATGTTGTCATTGTCTGGTTCTTCATCTGAACTGCTTGAAGTATTGCTTTCTTCCTCTTTTGGTTTTTGCTTGGTGAGCTTGTTTTTCATTCCCACGGTGTATAGTGGTTGTTTATGGTACGTAGGTTACTTGTTTATGGTACGTAGGTTGCTATGCTATGGTACGTAGCGCATGGGCGTGGTGTGAAATCTCATGAATGATGGTATGTCATTCTTAATGTGAATATTGTTGTCTTCAATTTTATAAGAACCATGAGTTATTGATATCCCAAGGGGTTCTCTTGGGTCATTCTTTTCTTGGTAACGAATTGGAATATCAATGAACAGACTAAAGGTGTCCATTATAGCTATTCCGCAACACAAATGTGTGTGTGCTTAATTTATTATTAGTGAGTGTAAGTTTGTTTGTTAGTTACAGACAGTGATGTGTATGGAGTTCGCACATTTATAAATAATATGTGTTTATTTACTGTCTGGAATGGGGTGTGTTTAAATGTTCAATCAGTCCATGTTTAAGTAATTTTTCTCGTCTAGTAATACATTTTCTTGTTCGGTCGACATGTCTTCAGTATTGTTCGTTGTTGTTTTTTCCTTGACATATTCTACATCTTATCATGTTTTTTAGTGTATTTTTCAGTATTCGATTTTGATGGTTTTCTGGGTACTGAGTATACGGCGTTGTAGATGGCGTCGCAATCTTTTTTTGCTCTTTCTGCATGTTGTTCTTCGAAATATTGTACATATACATATGCTAGTCTTCCTTTTTTGTCTTTGATGGTTTGGTAATATACTAGTGGTCCATATTTTGCAAATGCTCTGAAGAATAGTTCATCCTTAACTGAGTCTGAGTATTCCCAGGGTAACGTACAGAATAAACTATGGTTGTCAAATCGGAGCAGGTTGTTTGTTTACAACATGCACTTCTGATTTCACTGGGCATGATTTTCTTATTTGAGTGTCATCTATTTCTTCATCCATTGCTACGTTTCGTCGTTTTGCTGCTTGCGAGCTTATGGCTTTTTTGAATCTATTTTGTTTTATTAGCGTTGCTCTTCTTTCATATGCTTTGGTTGCATCTCTTTCTGGGTTGAAGATCATTGTGATTTTTTTCGTCCCTGCTTCGAATTTGTGTTGTTCGTAGTGTATGGTGACTGGCGTTACAATGTATTCAAATTCTCTTAGTATGACATATATTGGTATGTCATTGTCGCAGAAAACGTTGATTGTGTTAAGTCCCACCTACACTCTCACCTCATAGGTAGGACATGTATTTGAGGGCATGAAGTATTATTAATTATTTGTTAAGAGCGCGTATTGAATTGTTACTAGCAGCTGGGTTTAGACTCGTTACCCGCTCCGATATGTACTTTTAGTGTATTTATTTGACTTACCTTTTTCTGCTTGACTTATCTTATTTTGTTGCGTCTGCTATCCTCGTCTTTTTCTCTCTGCTTGCTCGTCTTATTTGGATAATAGGTGATAGGTCGTTGAAATAATGCACTCACAGTTATGATTGAAGATATATTTTTTTTGATTGAAAATTTGCTCCTTAAATTCATAATTGAGGACTTGGAGGTACAATAAAAATCTCCGCAAATTGACGAACTGCGAAGTACGGAGTTCGGACTTAAACACGAGACTAATTAAAATGAGGCCAATTCGACTCTTAGAAAGTTCTTAGAAAGTAATTCTTCTCTTTTAAAGCCCGAATACGTTGACCGATTCTTAAAGTATAACGCTTAATTAATCAGTTTTACAAGTATAGCGATTGCCGAATAAGTAACACCGCTGACTTGTGTTACAAAATTACAGCACGCATTCAAAATATAACGTTTCGAAATGAACATCATAATTCTCTTGATGTTTTGAATTTTGAAAACTAGTTTAAAATTTGTAACTCATAGATTAAAAATAAATAACGTCGTAGAATGTTACACCTCGGGGCCCAAGATATTGCAATGAAATTGCAATAAAAATCCAATTTTCAAAATTCAAAATTTACAATTAGATTCTAAGTGCAAAAAATTTAAATATTAGATGATAACATGATATTGTCATCTTATTTCTAAATTACAAATAAATACATAAAATAAAATAAATTAAATCCTTATTTAAAATACGTATAAACATGAATACACTACATCGTTAGATGTAGTTCCCTCGGGGCCCTAAATAATGTAAGACATTTATGAAATATTTAACTAACATTTAAACACTAAAAACTACCGTAAATCCAATGAAAAAATATCTAAATTCGAGCTCTGAGAAACATTTATAGAATTTTGAGATTTTGTATTAGATGGATAAACATAAGGCGGTTTATTAGGAATAGGTGGTAAAGAAGTTGCTGTTGTAAATGATGTTTCAGCTTCTATAGGTTGAGAATTTTGCGAAATAACTTTAACTTTTTTTAGCTCTTCTTCTTTTTCTTCTTTATAATTTCTTGATTTTGCATAATTCATCATTTTTTCTGTATTTCCCATAGAAACGAATAAAACGGTTAAAGAGCTAAAAATAGCCCCACATAGTCTAATAGACCATCCATATATTGCATGTAAAGCATATCCTCTTATTATAGTATCAATTGTCAATTTGCAAATGTGTAGTATTACTATAATCATGAAAATTCCTGATGAAAAGGATCCCCACGTAGAAAGTTTTTCAAATATTTTTTTCCACGTACTTTCTGCAATACTTGTTAACGTATTTTCTGAAAATGTAACTCCATCTGTTACATCACCAGCTATATCTTTTGCAATAACATTCAAAATTTGTGTTTTTTCCATAGGAAACATTAACTGTTCTTGTAATTTATCCAAATCAGTTTGCGAATAAATGCCATTCGTCGCTAAATTTTTCACAGCTTGAAATGTCCATCCCAAATGAGTATCTGGTTTGATAACATTCGGTCGAATAGACACTGTTGGCTTCGGTATGAGTTTAATCCAATGTCCATCAATTTCGTAATACGCTGGTACAATTGTATTACAATCTACTTTACTACTTTTCTTGATTAATATATGGGTTTTTGGTGTTAAAAACCAAGCTTCATTTCCAACTGAAACTGGTAAATGATTATAGCAATCTTCTGTATGTAATACTACTACTGATCTTGGTACACATTTGATTAAATGTACAACTTCTCCTGCTACTTTCGCCATATAACCTGGTTTCTTCATAATATTGTAAGCAAACTCGTCAGGAGCAATATTGGCAATGGATAAGGAATTTTGAATCACTTTTTTCTCAAGCCCGCATTTTTCAGTTATTAAATTAATATATAAATCATTAATTTGATTTCTTAAATGTCTTTCTACATAAACAAACTTAGAATTTACATATGTGAACAAATCTAAATTAACTCTGTTAACTACTTCTCCATTTACTTTATCTACATCGAAAAAATATTTATTTAAGTTGCTATCTTTTTCTGCAATAAATAATTTTGGATGCTCAGTGCGAATTAACTCTCTATCACAATGAACTTCAATATTTTTTGTAGCTAATGCAAATGTTATTTCATTTGCATTTACAGAATAAACTATTTCTTTACTATCTGTACTAAATGATTTAATTGCTACTCCTTTAAATAATACTTCATATGAATTTTCAAAACACTTTCCTTCCGGTAAAATATGCTAAAACGTATTTCCTCCCTCCATGTCCATACAATTCTTATTTGAAAATTTACAAACTACTCCTGAACTTAGTGTTAATTTATCATTTTTTAAATTTACTCTTGCATTATTTTGAGTCAGTGTAATTTTAATTAACCCACGAACAAAGACATTATTCCATGATCCAAAATTGTCTGCATAAGCAGCACCAGAACACGATCTATCTGCCGCACTTCCCGCAAAATCAATGCCTTTTGTCGTAGTTGAATTAATTTTTAAATCCGAAATAGTATGAACGTTATCATATTTAAATATACCCGTTTCATGAATAAAATTGCATTGTTCGTGACTTAATTCTTTAATATATTGTTGTTCCGCATTTTCAACTGGTATTAAGTGTCCAAAAATTCCACACGAAAATATAGTTCTATAAATTTCAACTTTACACTGAATAATTGGAATAGAATGAAAATCTAACATTTGTATAAGTTCAATAATAGTACTTGACGAATTTACTTGATGGTCTTGAAAGTCGCAATTTCCAGAGTCCAATAGAGAGTATGTTGTTATGTTGGGCGCCGACGAACCACAATCGTAGCCTATGATAGCTTCATTAACTTTTAAGAATATTTGAAAAATGATAATAAAGATAAACACCATCTTGAATTCTGAAATCAAATTGATTATATTAATTTTTCTTTTTAAACAATATTAATTTGTTTGCATGAACTACTATTTGCTTTCCTTCTTTATTTATAGTAATATTGCCATTCTTCGATACATCCATAATTTCAAAAGGTCCTAGATTATGATTTTTTTCCAATTTTCTAGGTTTTGGTTCTTTAATCAACCATACCTCATCTCCTATTTCAAAATCTACTAGTTTAATAAACCTGTCATAGTACGTTTTGGACTTTGCTTTTGAAATTATCAAATTTTCACGAGCTAAATTAGCAATGTCTTTCATATTTGTAATTAAATTGGATAAATAATTATTATAAGTCGGCAATTGTTCTGAAACTTTCAAAGGTTCAGATGAAGGTAAATTTGGCGGATAAGCAAATACTAATTCATATGGCATAAATTTATGTGCACTATGAATACTTGTATTGTATTGAAACTGTGCTAATTCTAATAAATCATCCCATGAAATATTTTTAGAAGAAAAATTCTTTAAATATTCACACAATGGGTGATGAGCTCTTTCTAAAAAACCATTAGATTGTGGTGAGAAAGCAGTTGTTTCAATTTTTGAAAATTTAAATCTTTTTGCTACAGCTTTCATCAATTTACTCGTAAAATTTGTTCCTCTATCAGTTAACACTACTTTTGGTGAACTAAAAATACATATGAATTTTTTTATGAATGCATCAGCTACCGTTTCAGCCGTTTGATCTGGTAACGGTATTGCAATTAAATATTTAGAAAGTTGATCTTGTATAGTCAAAATATATTTATTATTATTTTTAGTAACATTCAAAGGACCTACTATATCCATAGCTACTTTATCAAACGTTTTAAAAGGAGTGTCAGTAATTACCATAGGTTGTCGTGTTTTTACTCTTTTCAATTTATTTCTCTGACAATCATTACAATTTTTTATTCTATTTTCTATGTCTTGTTTTAAATTTTCCCAAAAATACTTAGCCCTTATACGATTAAAAGTTCTGGTTACACCTGCACGACCACCTAATAAACTATCATGATTTTCCTGAAAAATCTTATCTCTATCTTTTAAATCTACGTATTGCATATAATTTAGACAAATCACTATTTTTACTCTAGAATTTTCAAATACTTGCACCAAAATTTCTTCTATATCTTCCCAATTTAAATTATGTATTTGTATATCTCTTGAAATACTGAAATGATCAATTTTCTTTGATAATAAAATACTCTTTAATTGCTTAAAAATCTGCAATATTTTTTCTTTAATCATGCAAACTGATTGAGCTATATCAATACATAAAACAAAAATTTTAAGTGCTTTAAAAGTTACTATTTCTACCTCGTTTAATCGTATATTAAAAGAAATATTGTTTTCTTGAATAAAATTATTAGTATTATAACGAGAAATTATATCCCATCCAGTTCTCGATATTACCATGTAGTTATCCTTCGCCCCGCGAGATGTCACAACCTTCAGCGTACTCTAAAAAACGGGGGTAACGGTGGCTCACCGCCGTCTCCCGTGCTCTTCTCTCTTCATATCGTTTCGTTGTGCGCGAGCGTCAGGACCTGAAGCGAGACTCCGCGCCCAAGAATCAAGATGCCAAAGAGATCTAGAGAAGTAGGACCGGGCGACTTCGAAAAGTGGATAAAATTCCAGGCGAAGTTTGCGAAGATGCAGGAGGAGATGGCTGAGATGCCAAACTTGTTTCCGAGGAGCCCACATACCAGTGACGAGGATCAATCATCAGATTCAGCATCGCTAGACGGAAGTGAGAACAGAGAGGATGAGGACAAAGGAGAAGGTAATATGTTGATGCAATGCAGCCATATACCGGAATCCGTCCTTCCTTTTCTGGTCCTTCTGTCCCCCCCCCCCTTTTTGTTTCAAATAACCTTACAGTTTCAGACAGTCACATGCTGAGAAACAGAGGGCCGCCATTTTGTTTTTGTCTACGCTTTGTCTCTGAAACAGGAGACTATCCGCACATTTGTGCTGGATTGACGGGAATTCTAAGAACCTTCTCGGTTTAATTCCGCAGTCTTGATCAAAGTATCATACCCGTTTGAACTTGTAAAAAGCAGTTCTGGGAAAATACGCACCTGCGCCAAGCAGTTTTTTGCGTCAGGCCTATAGTTTAGGTACTGTTAATAGTATTTTAAATACTAATGCATCTAAAAATTTTTTAGATGGAGGCAAGGAGGACAGACCTCCTGCGTCTGAGGCAGAAAAGAAAATCGACCCGGAGATGGCAGAGATCTTGGATCTGCAGGGCGATCAAAAAGAGGACAACGCAGAGGTTGATCCGCAATTGCTCAAAATTTGGCAGAAGCTTGTTAACGAAGGTTTGAACAAGGAAACTAAGACCTCATTGGAGGAGAAATACCCCAGGTATTAATCTTAGTTGCTTCAAAAAAAAAAAAAAAAAAAAAAAAACAATAGAATAAAATTTATTTTATTCAGGATTCCTGAATTTGAACCAAAGAAGCTCAACCCAGAGGTTGCTGTGGCTATAGCTCCCAAGAGTGTAAAGAAAGACGGTTACCTGGCAGAGATTCAAAAGTTGGCGGGCTCCCAACTGATGATAGCTGGTTCAGTTCTCACCAAAATGATGTGCGAAGAGGAAGGCGATAAGATAGCTATAGGAAGATATATCAATGACATCGCCAAGCTGTCAATAGCTATACATCACGCTGTGTCACTGTCTCGAAGGGCTAACATTTATATACCAAACCTCACCACTCAGGCCATTGAACTGCTTAAAAAAGCAGAAATAGATAACAATCTTTTCGGCAAGGATCTAGCTGGACGTATAAAGGAGTCTAAGGCGTTAAATAAGTTGACGCAGGACATACAAAAGCCCAAGGAAAATACACTGACCAAGAAAAAGAATTTTTGGAAGGGCCAGCAGCAGAGAAAGCCCCTCTCGCAGCGAACAGGCCAGAACGAGGGCCACTCCAAGTCCAGATACTACAGCAAACAGCATCACTTCAACAATTCGAAGAAAAGCGACGAGAACAGACCTCGGAAGAAATAAATGTGAGTCTGGCAGGCAGGTTAAAATTTTTCTTGGATGGATGGAGGAGAATTACATCCAATCAATATGTTTTGGAGGCTGTTAAGGGTTACAAAATCCCCTTCATTAGAAGGCCTGAGCAAAAATTTTTTGCAGAGCCAAAGATTGAGTCGAAGGATAGTATTAGGTATCATAGGGCAATCAAGGCGCTCATCAGTAAAGGTGCTGTGGTAGAGTGTGAAAGGTCTTCAGATCAATTCCTGTCTTCTTTTTTCCTAATACCAAAAAAGGATGGCTCGGATAGGTTTATTCTAAACTTGAAGAGATTAAATAAGTATGTCAAGAAGGATCACTTTAAAATTGAAGATCTTCGTTCTTTAACCTATCTAATATCACCGAAATGCTTCATGAGCACCATCGATCTTCAGGATGCTTATTTCATGATTCCAATAGACGAAGATAGTAAGAAATACCTGCGGTTTCGGTTTGAGGGTGTGACGTATGAATTTACATGTCTTCCATTTGGGCTTTCGACAGCTCCCTTTGTATTCACTAAGATCATGAAAGCCCCGGTCAAAGTTTTAAGGAAGAGGGGTTTTTTAATGGTCATATATTTGGATGATATGACATTCATTGCAAGTAACGAACAAACCTGCGCCTCGCAAGTAGACTATGCATGTAAGCTGTTTACCTCACTTGGATTAATTATAAATGAAAGAAAATGTAGTCCTGCCCCTTCACAAAAATGTAAATTTTTGGGTTACATTACAGATTCAGTCAAATTCACCATAGAACTAACGAAGGAAAAGAGACTTAAAACACTAGAGTTAATAAAGGATCATTTAAGGAAGAAACGTTGCTCTATTCTCGAACTTGCCAGGCTTATTGGTATACTAATTTCTTCTTGCATCGCCATAAATTATGGCTGGTTATATACAAAACGTTTAGAAGCTTTTAAGTCTCTCTCCCTCTTGAAGAACGATTTCGACTATTCGTCCAAGGTCAAAATTCCTAGTTTTGTTCAGGAGGATCTAGTTTGGTGGTCTAGGAACATTATCCATAATGTAGGTACCATCAGGTCAACGAACTTTAGCATGACGATCTTCACTGACGCATCCAATTCAGGATGGGGTGCCACGAATGGAGATGACAGTATATGGGGTTTTTTGGTCTCTCGAACAGAGTCGATTCCACATCAATTATAAGGAGTTATTCACAGTATATATAGCACTTAGAAAATTGCCGAATATTCCCAGGAAAGCGCAAATTCTGCTTCGGATTGACCACACGACTGCCATCGCCTACATCAACAGAATGGGTGGAGTTCGACACGCGAAATATAATATTTTAGCTAGAGCAATATGGCAATGGGCAGAGCAGAGGGATATATTCCTTTTCGCATCATATATATCTTCCAAGGACAACTATGAAGCTGACACGCTTTCGAGAATTACTAATTTAGACACTGAATGGGAGCTGAATGGTCAGGCTTTTAAACGCATAGTAGAAGTGCTGGGCATGCCAGAAATAGATTTATTTGCTAACAGTCATAACTCGAAATGTGAAAGTTATTACTCACGTTTCCCTGATACAGGGGCTATCGATGTTGACGCTTTTACGGTAAGCTGGTCACCGCATTTTTTCTATGCATTCCCGCCTTTCGCCTTAATAGCGAGAGTCTTATCTAAAGTAATTAGAGAAAAAGCCAAGGGAATTATTGTGGTCCCGGACTGGCCCAGTCAGCCGTGGTACCCACTCTGGAAATCTTTAGTTATTAAACACATTGTTTTTAAGCCAAGTCCGAACTTACTCTTGTCTCCCTGCAGGAAAATGTTACACCCGAGAGCATCGTCGCTGTCACTGATTGCAGCTGTAATATCAGAAGAGCATTTGAACTGAAGAATGTACCATTGGAATCCACCAATATTTTGCTTGCATCTCTAGAAAAATCAACCATCGCCCAGTACAATTCAGCCTTGGGTCCATGGTTTAATTATTGTCAACGAAGAAACCTAAATGCGTATGAGCCTGAGGTGCCCCAGGTTCTAGACTTTTTAACTCAGAGATTCAAGGAAGGAGCAAGCTATGGGACACTCAACTCGACAAGGAGCGCAATTTCATTAATCGCTGAGAGAAAGATTGGTGAAGAAGTTTTGATATCGAGATTTATGAAGGGTGTGGCGAAGAAGCGCCCACCAAAACCCAAATACGCGTTCACTTGGGACGTATCTATAGTTCTCGATTATCTCGTGACCCTTTATCCGCTAGAGACTCTCTCTTTTGCAAACTTGTCATATAAGCTAGTCACATTAGTAGTGTTATGTACAGCTCACAGAGCTCAGACGTTAGCAAATATTAGACTAGAGAACATATCTGTGTCGACAAAAGGGATCTTAATTCACATTACCGATAGAATTAAAACATCTGCACCAGGACGTTGTCAACCCCTGTTGACGATTCCCTACTGCGCAGAGAAACCCAAAAATTGCGTTGCTACTATCCTTAAGTATTATATAGAGAAAACTAAGGAAATTCGAGACGAGAGTACAAATTTGTTTATCGCGATTAAACGGCCTTATAAGGCGATAGGATCACAAACCATTAGCAGATGGGTCAAGAAAACATTAGAAATGAGTGGGATAGATTTCAAAATGTTCACCGCACACTCAACGAGACACGCGGCGACATCCAGAGCGAGTGCCTTAGGTATCGACTTGGATACGATCAAACGCACAGCTGGGTGGACCACGAAATCGGAGATTTTCGCTAGATTTTATAATAGACCTATTTTGTCTACGGACAGCTTTGAATTTGCTAAAGCAGTCATTACTTCTAATCATAAAGATAAGAAAGCTTAATGCCTAAAATAGTTTGTAGTGAGAAGCTAACAGAAAGACTGCATATAGATTGCGTTAGAGACGCGACAAATTTTTAGATAATTAAGATTAAAAGAATTATAAATGTTTCGTTTTTATGTCTTTTCTCAAGTTGTAATTTTTATATGAATAATAAACAAAGCAATTGTTAAAAATTACCAAGTTGTAGAGAGCTCTAAACAACTACATGGTAATATCGAGAACTGGATGGGATATGATTGATCAATCAAACGAACTTACGTGAAGTTCGATTGTAATTATATCCCATCCAGTTCGAAGATATTAATTCCCACCCAAAAAAGAATACAAATACAGGTATTCGTTCCCTTATTTCCCTCCCCTCAATTCAACTATATCATTACCTCTGAAGAATATGAAGAGAGAAGAGCACGGGAGACGGCGGTGAGCCACCGTTACCCCCGTTTTTTAGAGTACGCTGAAGGTTGTGACATCTCGCGGGGCGAAGGATAACTATATGGTAATATCTTCGAACTGGATGGGATATAATTACAATCGAACTTCACGTAAGTTCGTTTGATTGATCAATTACATCGCGCTATTTGAGCAGCGCGCGCTCGTTATGTCGCACGATGCGAAGTTAGCAGTAAGCGTAGTTGCTGTGCGAAGGTATGAGACGCGCGGGAGAAGATCAGGAAAAGGCCCGCGCACCGAATACTTTCAGATTCGATTTGACCGCCCAGGTGTGTTCTTCGTGTGAACTTAAGACCTAGAGCAAGGCCACCGTTGTGCCCGGGTGACGCAGCATCCTATCCGGTGATTTTCGAGGTGACCGAGGACTACTCCATCCTTGTGCTGGAGAAGGGATGCCTTCTCCGAGGACTTGAGAGCAGATCCCGTAGAGGAGCAGCGGCTCGTGATAGCGTGCGGAGGAAGCCACGCATCCTTCGCACGACCGTAAGTCGAATCTCGAACATCAGATTTCCTTGGCAAAGTCGCCGTTGACCGAGTATTCCCCGCCACGGAATACTCGTTCCTTCTTTGCCAAGGACGAGCGTTTTATCTCTCCGCTGTCGCGCATGCGACCTGTGATTGCGGATTATTATATTTCTATTTTCATCATTTAATATATGAGTCCACGACTTATTTCTTTAGCGTTAACTTTTGAGTGTTCATTTTCCCCGTGTCCGCACTTCGTCCTCTTGTCCGAATCCGAAAAGGAGTTGCACGGTAAGTGTGATGCTCGGGCGCATCACACATTTGTATTCGTCGTAATTGGCTTTGTATACGCAGTTTGCAGATCATCGAGGAGCTACGCCGGGTAGCATTTACAAAGGGTAAAGGTAGGACTCGATGACGCGACGACATACCGTGGTCGCCGTGCAAAAGCCATTTGCCCCGTTACAGTATTTATATCTAAACCTTTACCTTTATCATCTATAAAATGTATAATATTGTCTTTTCTATATTGAATTAGTCTCTTAGTATACACAATATTTTTATCTACAGACTTAACCCCTAATTCACTATTATTTCTATCTAAACTATTATTTTTCGCTGCAATTATTTTATTTTTATTTCCTCTTTTTTTGAATTTTCTCTTTTTGCTTAATCCTAGCTTCATTTAACTTTTCTATTTTCTGATCATTTGACAAAATATCTGTAAACTCTTTAGAATTTAACTGTTTCACTTTTTGAGCTCTAGTAACTACATTAATCTGAATGTTATCTACTGGATTTCTCGCATTTGCATCAGCATCAGCATTTACATTATTTTTTCCCGATTTATAAATAATTTCGTAATCATAGTCTAATAGTTTCAAACGCCATCGCTGTACTCTCGAATTTTTATCAGCAGTTTTAAATGATAATAATGGCTTATGATCAGTTACAATATAAAATTTATTTCCATAGATATAATTCCTAAAAGTCTTTACAGCGAACAGTATTGCCAAAGCTTCTCTTTCATATGTATGGTAATTTTTCTCTGCTGCAAAAGCAAAAGCTCTAGAAGCAAAAGCTACTGGTCTATCTTCCCCAATTTCCCCTTGAGAAAGTACACAACCGACTGCAAATTTTGACGCATCAGCCGTAATAATAAAAGGTTTTCCCATGTCTGGAAATTGTAAAATTGGTGCAGAACTTAATGCATGCTTTAAATTTTCAAAAGCTTTTTGCCTTTCATTAGTCCAAACAAATGTTTCTGTTTTTTGTAAAAGCATTGATAATGGCTTTGCTATATCCGCGAAATTTTCTGTAAATCTCCTATAATAACCAGCTAAACCTAAGAATTCTCTAATATTTTTCCGAGTTTTTGGAATTGGAAATTTATTTATAGCTTCAATTTTTTTCGGATCAGTCTTAATCCCCTGTTCACTAATTATATGACCTAAAAACTCAACTTCTTTTTGAAAAAATTTACATTTACTTGTTTACATTTACTTGTACATTGTTTACATTTACTTGTTTTTGAAAAAATTTACTTTACTTGTTTCTAATTTAAGACCAGCATCTCTAAGTTTTTCTGCAACTAAATTAAATCTCTCGTTATGTTCCTCAATGGAATTAGCAACTATAATAATATCATCAATGTACACAAAACAAAATCCTTTCTCTATTAATTCTCCTAAAACTCTCGTAAGAATTCTTTGAAAAACTCGAGGTGAATTGACCAAGCCAAAGGGTAGTACTTTAAATTCAAATCTACCTAAAGGATGAACACTGAAAGCAGTTTTATGAATATCCGCTTCTTTCATTTTTACCTGATGAAATCCAGAAACCATATCAATTGTTGTAAAATATTTATTTTTACCGACATTATCAAAAATTTCCGTAATATTCGGTAACAAATATGGATCTGGTATAGTTTTAGAATTTAATTTCCTATAATCTATTACTAGTCGCTATTTTTTCTTACCATCTTTTGTTAAACCCTTTTTAGGAACAACAAAAGCTGGAGCATTAAAAGGACTTGTTGACGGTCTAACTAATTTATTTTCAATTAATTTTTTCGTTTCTAAAATAGCAATTTGCTTTAATGTATATTCTAAAGGAAATTGTTTTACGTATACAGGTTTTTCATTAGTTAAATTTATCTCATGTTCTTCTACCTCACATACTCCAAACTTTTCACCTTCTAACCAACAAATATCCTCATTTTTCAAAATTATATTTTCTACGATTTTCCGCTTTCTTTGCGACAAATGATTTAAATTAATAGTATCCATTAACAATCTTTTCCTTTCAATTTTATCTGAATTCTCTCTTTCTTTAGAATTATTTTCATTCGTTGAATTTAAATAAATAGCACCACAATACATAGTTTCCTCTTCATTTGGCAATTTCAAACCCGGTAATGCAACAAAACTTTCTGGCATATCCTGAATATCAAAAGTCAAATAATTTATCTGTTTATTTAATTTACGAATTTTTCTATCATTTTCACAATGTATATTATTACTTTCTAATGTTTCCATAAATTTTAAATAGTTAATAGTGAAATCTTGATTAATCAATTCATCATTATGTTCATATTTTTCTAGACATTTATTTATATTTGTAATGAAAGTTTCAATATTGATTTTAGAATTATTTAGAAATTCAATCAATTTACGCTTATTCCATTCACAATTTTGATCCAGAAAATCTTGTTGCTCACTATCTATTTGTTTTATACCGCTATTTTCCAAAACATCGTGATCAAACAACATATTTTCTTCAATATTATTATGAATTTCACTTACCGTATTTAGAACTTTCTTTAAATCTTGTTGCAAAGATATATTCCCTTTATTTATTACATTATCCTTAATAACATGCGTATCGTCCCTTAAATCAACAATCATAGGTGTAATTATATTGCATACATTATTACATTCTACAGTATTATTCACAGTTTTAATTTTATCATTTAAAGAATATTCTAAATTCATATTTTCTACTTTTTCATAAAAAATTGGTACTATATTCTGAATCCCTATATTTTCCTTTAAATCTAGAACATTAATATTATTTTCATACTTATGTATCGCTGATTTCAATGGAATTTTCTTTTCATTTATTTCTAAGTAACCCTTATCTAATCTTAGTTTTTGCTCTAATAGTGCTCTTATATCTAAAATACCATCATAAGGAATTGAAAAACCATCTGGGGCTACATGAAAATCAAAATCTGTATCATTTATGAATAATTTAACGGAACCTAACGTTCTAATGGAATTTTCCGTAATTCCAGAAATCATAATTCTATTACTAGTATTAATTACATGAGCAATTAATTTATCTTTCTTTATAATATTTAATTGAGCACCACTATCTACTAATAGTTTATATATAGTGTTCGAAAATTCATCCGTAATTTCAATATATTGCAAAAGATTTTCTAGCTTTAATACATAGGTTTCAAATAACAAATCTATTATATCATTATTATATTGACATGCGTTATTACTCATACTGTTAAATTTATCATTTTCATTACTCTCAATTTGTAATGGGAACGCTTTACTATGATCCCTTCCTACGCGTTCCTTCCAGGAAGAGAACTGACGTTTCCCTGATTCTTTCTCAAGCAATTATTTAGAGTATGACCAACACCCTTACAACCTGAACAAAATTGTTTTTGCTGATTTTCTAATTTTTTTACTTCATCACAATTACTAGCTCTATGACCTATTTTATTACAAAATCCACACTTTTCCTGCGAAGCTTTTAAAGCTGATAATTTTCTACATTCATCAATTGAATGTCCTCCCCAATTACAATATTCACACACTTTTCTTACTCCCACATTATTATAATTATTTTGATTTTGCTGTTTGAATCTATTCCCATAAAATCTTTGCTGCTGTTGATTATTATTGTAATTAGCATTATTAAAATTATTCCTATTATTCGCATAGCTACTCCTATACCCGTTTCTATTAAATTGTTGATTACTTTGTACTGCTTTAAATTTTTCACAGTCTTTTACTTCATGTCCTAAACCTTCACATAATTGACATTTCACTTGCTGCTTAGCCTTATAATCTTGTACTAGAATTTTAAGTTTTTCGCAATCACTATTATCATGCTCTGTAGTTTCACATATTGTACAAAATCTAAATTTATTTTCACCCAATGTACAGAATTTTGTAGTATGACCTCTTTTATTACATCGCGTACAATATACTTCCGGACAATTTTGAACAGTATGATCAAAGCTATTACAAAAACTACATTTTCTTGAATTTTGAACAGATGAATTTACACATTTATTAGGATTATGTCCTGGTTCTTTACATTTTGAACATAATATGTAATCTAAAATATATGTACATTGCGAAGCTTCATGTCCCATTTCTTGGCAATATTGACAATGAAAGTTTTGATTTCTATTCAATTTACAAGAGCTTATTGAATGACCCGATTGACTGCAAAAATTACAAATTAATTTTATTTTATCCTTGACTGCATTACAATTATTTGAGACATGATCATCTTCTTTGCAATATACACATCCTGCATTTTTGCAAAATAATGCTTCATGATCGCGATCTTTACACATTTGACAAAACATGACTTTATTTAATTGCTCGGCTTTTTCCCCATAAAAATTATTTATCAAACTATCACTAAAACCCTTTCGTCTTTCTAATTCCTTTTCTATTTTAAGCGCAGCTTGTGACATTTGAGGAAATGTGTTTTCATTTCCCAATTCACTTCTTTCCTCAGCTTCCGAAAGACCCTCCAATTTTTTCAGTTCTTTAATTTTTAAAACTAAATCTTTAACTCTATTATTATAAGATAATACGGACTCATTATTCCCTTGAAAAATTTTTACGACTTTTGCATATAATTCATGAATATCTTCTAAAATAGGATATAATACTCGTATTGCATCTATTAACTCTGCAATTGAATCCAAATTATTGTTTCTCAATGCTCTTCCTACTTCACCCTTTAATCTAAATATTAGCAAACTTGTTACATTTTTTTCATCAATATCATCAATTAAATTTTTTACGTCTTTCAAAATATCTATGTAGTCTGTAGGTGACATATTTTTTCCATCAAAATCCGGTACATAATTAGCATACTTTTCTAAACTCAATTTTATCGGCTTTCGATTTGACTGATCACCAGAGTGACCAGCACCATTTAGATCCATGTTCACAGAATTTTCACTAGAGCAATTTATTTCTACTTGAGCAACCTTACTAGTATCCTGAAACTCACTAACTTCAGAAATGTTCTCCTGTTCTATATTATTTAAATTAATTAAATCAGTATTGGATTTTTCAAACTGTTGTTCTATAACAGATCTATTATCGAATGTATCAGAAATTTCTGTATTATTTTGAACTTCTATTGTTGTAATATCTTTCACTATTGTATTTAAAAATTTATCAAATTCTAAATTTTCTGTCTTTTCAAAATTGTCCTTCTGTTTACTTATATCATCAATATTCTTAAAAAATGAATTACTCAATGAATTATACCCTTGATCAAATGTAGGTAAAATATCTTTTGACGTGCCTGTTATTAAACTTTGTTCAGCTTGAAAACCTCCAATATCTGAAAACCTATTACTATTTTCTACTTGAAATGTTTCATTTAAAACACTATTTATAGTGTCGAAAAATTCCTCAGAACTAGCTTTATTTACTTTTGGCGTAGAATTTTGATTCCCCTTAACTATTGGACTTACAACCTTTTTAATAGCACCAGTACCAGAATTAATTTGATCCAATGATATTTTCCCTGAACTCGACGTTTTTGTAGGCGATCTTTGTATTTTACTACTTCTTTTAAACGAATTTCTCGTTAAAGATTTTTCAAGCAATTTTTCAAATGACGGATGCTTCTGAATTTGTTGCCGAGTTAATTTTCTAAATGGCAAAGAATCCTCAACGGTTTTATTATCCTTATCACTCATTTGATTTTTTACTATACATAATTTGCTATATACTTTAAATATACTAGTTCGCCCTGAATATATCTGTCCACAATAAAAATCTATTCACGACGAAACTAATCGCCAATTCTAATTATATTCGTCCACAGAAATTGAACCTGTCCGCATAAAATGAATTTATCCGCCTAAAATAATCATGTCCCCGCTACAGATTTTTGTCCGCGTTAAAAATTTGTGTCCGCGATTCTGATATGTCCGCTCTATAATAACGTGTTCACGCTACAGATTTTTGTCCGCGTTAAAAATTTGTGTCCGCGTTAATGAAATGTGTAGTATACCAGGCCACTCAACTCGCTAGCGCGCGACCCACTTTTCGCGTTTTGCAACTTTGCAAATTTTTACCACCGATGGACCTACAAACTGCTCAAATTAAACCGTCATATGTTCATTCACTATACTTATTGAATTATATGTCCTGACTTTTACTCAATTTGTTTATTAATAATTCATTTTTCGCAAATTTCAATATATTATCAAATTTAATTCCTAGTTCTAATTGAAATTGCGATTTATCTACTTGCTCAACTTCTACTTTATTATCTTCAATTTTCGGTATTTGCAAAAATAAATCTATTTCACTATTTATTTCGATAATTGCTCTATTAATTGCTTCCTATTGTTCAATAATTTTTGCAAAAATAATTTTTTTCCACTTCTTTTCTTTTTAATCACTTTACTTTGACAGTTTTCAAAACTCATTTGATTAATCGGAACAAAATTGGGAACAGTGACCGCTATTGAACAGATCAAAGGATAGGTCGCTACTCAGCAGACCCAAGGAATAATTAGAGTGACCGCTACTAAGTAGGTCAAAGGTAAAGTCGCTACTAAGCAGACCTTAGGAAAAAGAAAACTGAACTCAATTAATCAAATGGTTATCTATTTATCTTAATTATTTCAACTTTACTATTATTCCGATATATGCTCTATTATTTTTGCAATGCTTTTATTAAATCAATCACTTGTTCGATTCGTATCGGAACCAATTGTTATGTCCCACCTACACTCTCACCTCATAGGTAGGACATGTATTTGAGGGCATGAAGTATTTTTAATTATTTGTTGAGAGCGCGTATTGAATTGTTACTAGCAGCTGGGTTTAGACTCGTTACCCGCTCCGATATGTACTTTTAGTGTATTTATTTGACTTACCTTTTTCTGCTTCACTTGTCTTATTTTGCTGCGTCTGCTATCCTCGTCTTTTTCTCTCTGCTTGCTCGTCTTATTTGGATAATAGGTGATAGGTCGTTGAAATAATGCACTCACAGTTTTCTTTTCGAGTATGATTGAAAATATATTTTTTTTTGATTGAAAATTTGCTTCTTAAATTCACAATTGAGTACTTGGAGGTACAATATA
>JACCIB010001222.1:0-47397 GCA_018906965.1 Philotrypesis tridentata
GGGTAGGAGAGCGGGATTTCGAGATTACCTCTGTATATAATGCGTGTTAGACAAACGTGAGTGTGAACGCCCGCAGCGCTAACAGAATACGAGGCCGTACCTTGCGTGTGTGCATAAGTATATATGTGTGCAGGGAAGTCGCTGATCGTGCGTGTGGCTCGATGAGGCGTTGAGTTGTCCCTCTGATGCTCCAGCAATGCTTCCAAGAATAGACGCTCTGGGTTAGTGTCGAGCGGTTGCGAGGTATCAGCGGCTGCAGCGTCTGGCTTTGGGTCGGTGGTTGCTCTCAGCTCTCTTGCTTTTCCGAACTTCCGGATGAGGTTGGATTCGTGATAATCGTCTCGTAAGCGGCGGTTCCCCGTATGCAGCACTGGTTGAGATAGAATGAGTAGGTCCCGAGCAGAGATTCGTCCGTGCTCTTGATCACTGGATGGTCGACTAGCCTGCGGAGCTTTTGCTCCAGATCTATTTAAGCGTTCGTTTCTCCCATTGTCGCGCTGTATTTGCCGCGCAGAATATTTCCGCGTAGGTTTTTCCGAGCTTAATCTATGGTTTTCCTATAGTGGGGGCTATTTTCAGATACAGTATGACGCAGATGATCTCCGTGAACATCGGAAGATCGCTATAAATTCATGATTTCCCATTTCTAGGGCGCCTTATTTGGGGTGGCTACTCTTAATTTTTATAATTATCCGTAGAACAGTCATCAGACAGATCGGGTTACATTTGATCTGCGTAGATCGAGACATTATAAAAAATTTAATTATATACTCTTCGCGGTTTATTACAATATGCATTATCCTGAAAGTCTTTACGCTCAGAATTTGTTAACCCCAGAAACTTTTATAAAATAATCTATTATCTATACGGAATAAGGTATTATTTTTTAGGTTATAGGGGTGTTTTGTAAGCTTGTTTACCCATGCAAAAGAAATCTTAAACTCAAAAATCCCTTAACTTTGACAACCCTGTAAACTCAGAAACCCTTCAATCCCTATACTCAGAAACTCTTTCTATGTAATTTTGTAATAGATTTTTAAAATGTTTTTCCAGAGGTATATGAAGATTTTTTAAATGAAAGTCGACGATATAAAAATTTGGCAGAGAGTGAAAAAGAACTTTTGATCAAAAACTCAACCGATGTACTTTCAGCACTTATAAGGGACGAGAGATATATTTATATGAAAAAGCATAAGTTAAAACGAACTACACTGTAAATTCTCATAGCCGAAATTATTAAGAAATAAATATGAATAGATATTGATCAAAAGCATTTGTACTTTATTATCTTATTTGTTTTATTATCTTATTTATCTGTTATAATATATTAATTTAGATATAATAACTTTGTGTTAATATTAATTTATTAATTTGAAAAAAATGATAAACATTGGTAACAACGAAAATATCAACATGATTTTCACATGAATTTCAGCTGAATTCCTGCTGATTTTCAGCTGATTTTCAACTGATTTTCAGCTGCCGTTTTGGCACGATTTTCACTTGACTTTCAGCTGATTTGCAGCTGATTTTTAGCTGATTTTCGCCTGATTATCAACTGATAATCATCTAAGTTTTTTCAGTAGGGCTACATAAGCAGGGCCGGCCGTGTCGGTGTGAGATGGCCAACTACTACTAACACGCGCCGCCGTGTCGGTGTGAGCTGGCCAACTACTACATAGAAGCGCGGCCGTATCCGTGTGAGTGTCTGCTACTGTCAAATTTGCTAGCTTAACTTGCAATTTGTAGTACGACATGCTGCAGTAGGTTACAAAATTGCTTTTCTTTGGCAATTAGAAATAACCTATCAGCATCATAATTTTAAATAGTTTTTAATAAATTTTGTATTCCATTGCAAATAGTGCATAACCTCAAAAGATATAATATATATATATCGTATGCTGTTCTTGTGGTGACCGAGTACCCAAGTTTGAGAAAAACATTCAAGTTTTCAAACCCAATTTGATGAAAAATTGTCTTATCAGAGTCAAACTGCTTTTGCCTTTTGCAATGATGAAAGCTGAATGTTTGTGCAAACTTTCAGCTTTCTATCTATTGTAGAAAAGATTTGGCTCAGGTATATGCTGTTTTTGTGGTGACCGAGTACCCAAGTTTGAGAAAAACATTCATGTTTTCAAACCCAATTTGATGAAAAATTGTCTTATCAGAGTCAAACTGCTTTTGCCTTTTGCAATGATGAAAGCTGAATGTTTGTGCAAACTTTCAGCTTTCTATCTATTGTAGAAAAGATTTGGCTCAGATATATGCTGTTCTTGTGGTGACCGAGTACCCAAGTTTGAGAAAAACATTCAAGTTTTCAAACCCAATTTGATGAAAAATTGTCTTATCAGAGTCAAACTGCTTTTGCCTTTTGCAATGATGAAAGCTGAATGTTTGTGCAAACTTTCAGCTTTCAATCTATTGTAGACAAAATTTGGTAGAGAAAATTCAGTTTTTGATGTGGGCGCAGAAACAGTTTTGAAAAAAGAATCATATTTTCTTAGTCCGGGAGTCAGGGAATTCAATAGTGGGATATCGGCCACTTTCTTCGAAAGATTGTTTCATAGTCAAAATTTGTTGAATTCTCGACTTCGGACCTGATCGGCAACATTGTTATTACTGCAAAATAAACTTGAAAAAAGCACTTTTTTTTAGTTTTCCACGAATAACGTTTTTGTGACGCATTTTATGCAAAAAAAGGTAGAGAGGAAAGTTGTTTAGAATTGAATTTCCAATCAGACACATGTATTTCCGAATGTAAAATTAACTTTTTTCATTGTTAAATTGTTAAACAAAAAAAATCGTTTTCCAAATATTCATATTGCCACAGTTTTTTCAAAAAAAAGATCTTTATCGTCGGATAGGCTCAAAGATGGCTTTTAGTACAAATAATCTAAAAATCGTTGTCCGATCTGTATATCTCAAAATGGCGTCCAATTGCAAAATTATTTGTCCTAAAATTTCAAATTCATTTCTAGTTTGTCCATGGAACGATAAACTGATTCAACCGCGATTAATCGATAGCTTTTGACGTACTTAATAAACTCTAAAAAAGAATTTTCTTAAAATTAAAATTTAACAATATTTTTAGCAATAGTTATAATTATATTTTAGTATATTTATATAATTATAACAATAGTTATAATTATATAAATATAATATAAATATTTTTTATTTTCGCGAATTTTGAAGTTAGAGAAAGGCGACATCTTAAAGTATTTAAAAAACTATGAATTTTCGTAAAAAAATTCGTTAATATCCAACCAATAGGAGCCGAGATACGAATTTTTATTCAATCGACGATTCCACTGAAACTATTTCATATTTTTCGATACATTTTTATACAATGCTTGCTCAAATGATGCTCTAGATGATAGCATTTTCCTCGATAGTTGTAATGGACTTAACTCTTGTAAAAGGACCGATGAACGGATGCGAAATCGGCGCGCGCGGCCGCGCGACTGCTTCGGCCGTGCGGCGCGGTGGTGGGGGGACCGCCGCTGCGGCTTTCGTTCCTACGGTAATGCTTTTTTTTTTATTTTATTTGTTTTTTTCTCAGCTTTCATGTCATGTCAATGAAATTTACATGATTGCAATGCAAATACCCGAAAATTACGTTTTTTAGTTGTAAATTCAATTTCTCGGCAACCAAAGGTCCTACGTTAATGCTTTTTATTTTAATTTTATGTGTTTTTGCCTCAACTTTTACGTCATGTTAATTAAATTTTCATAAGTGCCATACAAACACAAGAAAATTTTATGTTTTCTGTTATATAATGTTATATGTTATAATGTTATATAATGTATTCATATTTTGTATACATGTGTGTGTATATTAATTTTAAAAGCTCAGCACAAGGATAGTGTTTGCTTACGATTTCTATAACTGTTTTGATGAAAAATTGTTTTGTCAAAACTAGACTGCTTTTGCCTTTTACAATACAGAAAGCTGAATGTATGTTTATACAAAATATCAGTTTTCTAGCTATTGTAGAAAAATGTTTGCAGTAATAAATATGATTTCTTTTTTAGGTTTTGAAAAATAAATACGGCATTCAAAGTCAAAATTGTTAGTGTAAAAACGCTTTTTATATTTATTTCATTAAAATATAAGATAAAATAAACTAAAACTTAATAATTTTATAAACTATTATCAACTAACTAACTTAACATTTTTTTTCTTCCTTTAAGAGTTATCGACATAAAGCATGTACTCATCATTGCTTTAAATTTAAAACTTTATAATACTTTTATCCAAATCTTGATATTATTTGATCAATTGCTTAAATTCAAAACTGATAATTCCATGGATTGATCATGGATTGATCTATTACAATTTTTCACGTGTCCAATGTTTTTTTTTTATTTAAAGCAATTTCTACTTCTTGCTGTTGCTTTTTGTATAAAAACTCAATTTATTCTTTTAAAGGAGAAGGTTAATGGAAGGGTCGGCAAATACGTGCGGAAGACCGTGTCCACGGAGCCTTCCTGTAAAATTAGGATAGGAAACAGGGGTTTTGGAACGTTTGAACGTATAATGTTAGATGAAAAAAAGTGCTTAAAAATAAAAAGTGAATGTATGATAAGTACTTAAAAATTAAGAAAAGAAAAGTTACTTCAACAAAAATTTGTTTTCTACTTAAATTATAATTATAAATATTCCGCGAAGTTTCGCCCGTACAGCATACTAAATAATTTCATTTCCAATAATACCAGTCTTAATAGTTTATGCTAAATAAAAGTATTAAATATTGCAAATAACATAAATTAATTTAAAAAAAGCAAAATAACCTGTGCATGGCGTTAAAGGGGCTATTTTGCTGTTTTCATTTATTTTGTTATGTGTAATATTTAATAATTTTATTTAGCATAAACTATTAAGACTGGTATTATTACTTCTATTACAACCGTTTTTAGAGGTATTCTATCGCCTGTAAATCTGAAATGAAATCATTTAGTATGCTGTACGGGCGAAACATATAATTATAATTTAAATAGAAAACAAATTTTTGTTGTAGTAGCTTTTCTGTTCTTAATTTTTAAGTACTTATCGCACACTCACTTTTTATTTTTAAGCACTTTTTTTTCTTCTAACATTATACGTTCAAACGTTCGCGCGGAGCCGAGAGGGAAAAGAGAAAGTGATTGGAAGGGTCGGCAAACACGTGCGGAAGACCGTGTCCACGGAGCCTTCCTGTAAAATTAGGATAGGAAAACAGTGGTCTTGGAACGTTGGAACGTATAATGTTAGATGAAAAAAAGTGCTTAAAAATAAAAAGTGAATGTATGATAAGTACTTAAAAATTAAGAAAAGAAAAGTTACTTCAACAAAAATTTGTTTTCTACTAAAATTATAAAAATTCCGCGAAGTTTCGCCCGTACAGCATACTAAATAATTTCATTTCAGATTTACAGGCGATAGAATACCACTGAAAACGGTTGTAATAGAAATAATAATACCAGTCTTAATAGTTTATGCTAAATAAAAGTATTAAATATTGCAAATAACATAAATTAATTAAAAAAAAGCAAAATAACCTGTGCATGGCCTTAAAGGGGCTATTTTGCTGTTTTCATTTATTTTATGTTATTTGTAATATTTAATACTTTTATTTAGCATAAACTATTAAAACTGGTATTATTACTTCTATTACAACCGTTTTTAGAGGTATTCTATCGCCTGTAAATCTGAAATGAAATCATTTAGTATGCTGTACGGGCGAAACATACAATTATAATTTAAGTAGAAAACAAATGTTTGTTGTAGTAGCTTTTCTGTTCTTAATTTTTAAGTACTTATCGTACACTCACTTTTTATTTTTAAGCACTTTTTTTCTTCTAACATTATACGTTCAAACGTTCGCGCGGAGCCGAGAGGGAAAGAAGAAGGTGAATGAAAGGGTCGGCAAACGCGTGCGGAAGACCGCGTCCACGGAGCCTTCCTGTAAAATTAGGATAGGAAACAGGGGTTTCGGAACGTTTGAACGTATAATGTTAGATGAAAAAAAGTGCTTAAAAATAAAAAATGAATGTACGATAAGTACTTAAAAATTAAGAAAAGAAAAGTTACTACAACAAAAATTTGTTTTCTACTTAAATTATAATTATAAATATTCCGCGAAGTTTCGCCCGTACAGCATACTAAATAATTTCATTTCAGATTTACAGGCGATAGAATACCTCTAAAAACGGTTGTAATAGAAGTAATAATACCAGTCTTAATAGCTTATGCTAAATAAAAGTATTAAATATTGCAAATAACATAAGATAAATGAAAAAAGCAAAATAGCCCCTTTAACGCCATGTGCAGGTTATTTTCCTTTTTTCATTTATCTTATGTTATTTGCAATATTTAATACTTTTATTTAGCATAAGCTATTAAGACTGGTATTATTACTTCTATTACAACCGTTTTTAGAGGTATTCTATCGCCTGTAAATCTGAAATGAAATTATTTAGTATGCTGTACGGGCGAAACATATAATTATAATTTAAGTAGAAAACAAATTTTTGTTGTAGTAACTTTTCTGTTCTTAATTTTTAAGTAATTATCGTACATTCACTTTTTATTTTTAAGCTTTTTTTTTCATCTAACATTATACGTTCAAACGTTCGCGCGGATTTGGGGGCTACTTTAGGGACATAGGAAAGGAAGCGGAATCTAACTAACTTAACTAACTTATTACTAAACTAAACTAATTTAAAACTTAAACTACAGCCTAATTTTTTTTTCCAGTTTTTTTTTATAAGTCGGCTGGAAGTTTGCCATACTATATAGCATGGACACCAGTTTGAGGTGTTGCCTTGTTTGGTTCCGCAACACCCCTCCTCGTACGCCACGTCCTGTAAAAGAAATTGTTCGTATTATAATAGTATTTAAAAAAAGTGATTTTAATTTTATTTTAGCATATAGAATGAATTCCTTAATGTAAGCGCAGTGTAACGAAACTTTTTCAGATTTTTTCTTCCAATACTATTTAACCCATTAAGTCCCAAATTGCAGAAATTTCAATGTTACATTCAAGCTTGAATAATTTGATGAAAACAACAAAAAATTTATTAGAGAATAGTCATTCCTACTATTTTCGGATATGCAAGACACGGTGTAATGGTTAAAAAAATTTTAAAAATCGTTTTTTAGTTAATAATAGACGAAGCACTTTTCAAGCACTTTTTTTTTCAATCGAAATTTAAAGAGGGAAGCAATTTATTTTTAGTGTCGCTTTTTTGACTATGATTTTTTTTTTTCACAAAATGGCGGCGGATTTTGTAGAACAGAGTAATGTTAAATTTCGTGATTTTTTTCTCGAAAAATATCACCTTAACGAAAAAAATTTATAGAATAAAAAGTACATAGAATTACTCAAAGAATACGTACAAATTTTTTTGAAAGGTGTTGAGCACATTTGAATTTTTTCAAATTTCACTGTTTTGAAAAATTTTAATAACGCACAAACATTTAAAAAAAAATTTGATGATGTTCCTTGAACGATTGTAAATAATTTTTCTTCTATAAAATTTGTTTGTAAAGTTCATTCTTCCCCAGAAAAAAAATATTGGTCTAAAAATTAGAGTAAAATATAATAATTTTTTCTGGGGAAGAATGAAGTTTACAAACAAATTTTATAGAAGAAAAAGTATTTACAATCGTTCAAGGAACACCATCAAATTTTTGAGCGATATTAAAATATTTAAAAAAAGTGAAATTTGAAAAAATTCAAAATTTACTCAAAACCTTTCAAAAAAATTCATACGTATTCTTTGAGTAATTTTAAGTACTTTTCATTGCATACAATTTTTTCGTCAAGGTGATATTTTTCGGGAAAAAAATCACAAAGTTTAACATGACTCTTTTCCACAAAAACCGCCGTCATTTTGTGAAAAAAAAAATCATAGCCAAAAAAGCGACACTAAAAATAAATTGCTTCCCTCTTTAAATTTTGATTGAAAAAAAAGTGCTTAAAAAGTGCTTCGTCTATTATTAACTAAAAAACAATTTTTAAAATTTTTTTAACCATTGCACCGTGTCTTGCATACCCGAAAATGGTAGGAATGACTATTCTCTAATAAATTTTTTGTTGTTTTCATCAAATTATTCAAAAGCTTGAATGTAACATTGAAATTTCTGCAATTTGAGACTTAATGGGTTAACCAATTAACGCCCAGAAGGACCGACTTCGACACCAAATTTTGAGCCGTCCCCATTTAATTAATTCGCACGGGAAAAATTTGGGAACAACTCTTTTCGATGTATTAAAGACTGCTCTTTTCAATGGTGGCAACGAAAATTTTCTAAAATTTAATTATATCATTGAAAATTGAAAACAATAAAAAAAAATGCAATTTTATAGCACAGGGTGGCATAAATCCGCATTTATGCCACGGCTATCCATGGCATAAGTAGTCCATTATGGCACCTAACCTCGCGGTACCAGAATGGACAGCTAATGCCACGGATAGCCGTGGCAGCGGATTTATACGCGTGTCATAAGCCATTCTTCATGGCACGACTTATGCCACTAGTATCGTAATGTACTATTTTGAAAATTTCTTTTGTTATGTATTTTTCGATCTCTTAAAATTTTTCTATACAGGAAAGACCAAAGAGTGACCTCGAGGTCCAAATTAAAAAAATCCGTCCGTTATCTCGGAAAATTTTATTTCTCGATAAAATGGCGGCATATATGAACATTTTTTAGTTGTATGTTTACAGATTATTTTCTCGAAAACTGTGGACTTTCATAAAAATTTCATAAGAGCAAAAGTGTATTAGAATCCATCAAAGAATACGTTCAAATTTTTGCAGATTTTTAAGGACGTTTTTTGAAATTTCGAAATTACAAAAATTGTACCTGATTAATCAGAACAAATTTGAGAGCATTCTTTGATGGATTCTAATACACTTTTGCTTATGAAATTTTTATGAAAGTCCACAGTTTTCGAGAAAATAATCTGTAAACATATAACTAAAAAATGTTCAAATATGCCGCCATTTTATCGAGAAATAAAATTTTCCGAGATAACGGACGGATTTTTTTAATTTGGACCTCGAGGTCAATCTTTGAATTGGTCTTTCCTGTATAGAAAAATTTAAAAAGATCGAAAAATAGATTACAAAACAAAATTTTGAAAAAATTGCATTTTTTTGTATTATTTTAGATTTTTTAATGATATAATTAAATTTAAATAATTGTCGTTGCCACCATTAAAAAGAGCAGTCTTTAATACACAAATCGTTCCTTCTGGGCGTTATGGGTTAAGCTGCAGAGGCTCAGAATTGTGATTTTAAATATGTTTTTCAGTTTTTGCACATTCTTATTAATTTATATCTCCTAAGGGCAGTATTTTCTATCAAAAACCATCGCAAAAATTGTAACCAGCAATATTTCAGCCAATTTTCGATTAATCGTGCTGAAAATTTACGAGTGCAGCTCTTGTATATACAAAAAGACGTTTTTTTGACTTTTGCGATTACCGGCCAATTGTTCAAATGGGAGCTCTTTATGCTAAATTTTACATGTATTTTTAACCAAATTATTTTGGCACAAGCTTATCTCAATCAGATAAGTCCTAATCAATCCAAATTTTTTTTTGTAAACTCTATCTATGATAACGAAGTGCCAGTATGAAATTGGACTTGATCGCATGTATACAAAGTATATGCGGGAATTTTTTCGATTTTTCAAAAACGGTTTTTTGGCCATAGCCCAAATTATAAGAATTTTAGACAAAACAGTTAAATGGAAATGTTGTAGATCACAAAAAAATAAAACTTTTTCCTTGTAACATCAACGCTCGATAATGCTTAGAGTTTAAATTAACAAGCTAAAATGGAATTTTCACATGAAAATAATTCGTTTTTCATAATAAAACTTTTTACACATACGTTTTACATAAAAACCTTCAACATAAAAGTTGTAGATATTATAAAAATACAATTTTTGACTATAATTATACGTTCAGAATGATTCAATATGTTGCAAACCTCAAAACTGATTTTTTAAAGAAAAATTTCAGTTGGTCTTGATCTTATCTCTGCAAAATTAAGGAGTTATGACAGGGTTAAAATCTGAAAAAAAATCCTTAGTGCTGTAAAAAATTAACATGTGTATGTGCTCTAAAAACTATATTTCCCCTTCAATATATAAGTATTATACATCACTTTTATGCATTACAAATATGCATTAAGTGAGTATAATCCTTGAAAACAATTAAAGGTGTTTACTTACCAAAAATCATGACCGTCGGAAACCTATTCCGAAGGTTTCTTTAAAATTTCAGTCCAATTGGTCCATTCCAAAATCTGCGACAAGTGGAAAAATATTATGAAAAAAGTAAACTGAGTAAAAGGCATTTGAAGTTTACGATGTAAATCATATGGATAAAGTCAGTGATACTTACAAAAACTATCCGGCATATCTTGATTTGGTTTCGGTATTCAAATATAGATGCAATAATGTATATTTGATGGTCGCGTACATCATGATGGTTGATAATAGTATTTTAGAATCTGAAAATAAAATAAAAATTATCATTACCAATTCATAGTCATATTAAACTAATGATTACAATTATTTGTAATACTTGCCATTATTAAATACACTTTAAGTTTTTGGAAACCATGCAAAATTCCACTCCATAAAGTCAATATAATGGTCCTACCTTGCTGTTTTTCACCCGCATACCTAAAATCAACAAATAAACAAAGAAAACGCTCTATGCGAATAAGTTATTATTACTTATTAGTTTTCAATACTCATCTGAATAATTGCTGTACTCTGTAGAAGCTGGAAGCTCTTGTACTAAAAGCACCATTGATGAGGTTATAAACCTGGTAGTTGTTACAGCAGCTAGCAGACAAATTGCACTATGCCTATGATATAGTGTCTTGCGAGTTGGATAAAAAAACAGCTGTTTGGTTGCTTCACATAAAATTCTACTGTACCGATCATATACTAATCTATATCTAATCTTCATTCCCGACCCGACGGTTTGGGGCGCAACATGTTTGGTGGCGAATTCAAATTTGTTGAATGTCTTTCCTTTATAGAGTTTTCTAGCAATTCAAGAAATTACATAACGTCACGTTTATAAAATTTTAACCATTAAAAGACTTAACCGTGAACCAACAGAAACTCCGATCCCTAGAAAAGTACCGTAGGAGGACTGGGTGAGTGCGAAGCGCGAGCATCGGTCGTGCCTTGCATCGCTTTGCGCATGTGGCGCGCTAGTTCACTGTAAAAAGACATTTTTGTAAAACCTTTTTATGGGGCTGTCTCGAAGTGCAAATCTTTAGAATTTTGAATTTCAAGGTTTTCATTTCAGATAAGCCTTCAGATAAGCATATAAATATATTGCGCTAAAAGTATTTTTTTTAAACAAGAGAAAATTTCCAAAAAATGTTGTATACGTTTTCAGCCGAAAACGCTGCCCTTAGGAGATAGGGGAGATATACATTAACAAAAATATGCAAAAACTAGGAAAACTGCTTAAAATCACAAATCTAAGCCTTTGGAGCTCGAAAACTGTTGGAGGAAAAAATCTGAAAAAATTAAAATACATTGTACATACCCTAAGGAAAATTTTGGCAGGTCGATCTCACAGGGAATCACCTATTATTTAAAAAATTATTGTTGGAAGACAATCGCACGATTAAATGCTTTGACTTTCCGAATAAAATATATCTTTAAATAAAGAAATTGTATGACTAAAACATTTACCTCGCTATTTTTGATTGTGCGTATGTACTACGCCCTCACTGTCCGGGTGTTCTTCATTTGATGCAATATTCTGTGAATAAAAAAGTAAATGTCTTAATAATTCAGACCGCAAAACGGAACATTCTGTTTTATTATTCAAAAATATGTGATGTATTATTCAATTTTTTATCGATCAAGCTGAAATTTTTTGGAAATTTGTAAAGTATGAATTTATCGCTCGAGCTTAATGGATAATAAATGAGATCAACTAAGCATCTCTTCGAGCCAGTATGTTTATTAAATCATTACTGTTTATGAGTGAGTTTCTAGTATAAAGATCTGTGTGCTCGGCAACTAGAATTAGTTGATCGTTTATCCTCGTCGGTGTCACATCACCATTTGGTGACACCGACGCTGTTATAAGCGTTCGGTCATTGCAAAAAGTAAGATTGTTCGTAGTTATAATTAGTTTGATTTTTAATTTTTAATTTTAATTTTAGCTGGCGTTTTCTTTGTAAAATCTGGTTTAAATTATGTTATTATTAGAGTAATTTATAATTAAGGTAAAATTTAATTGTAAAATTCATGTGTGTTATGTGCCGATGCCAAAGTACAAATTGGCAACGTCGCATAACGCATGAGTAATTAGAGAGGTGCAAAAGTATGCGCCCAGCCGTCGCCAAGTCGCACAAAGACGAGCGATAGCGGTACCTCTCCTCCAGCCCTCGAAACGCTGACCAAGCGCTTCGCCCTCCCATGCGCTGGCGGACTTCACCCAAAGTTCACGAGTGCAAAAGAGAGCGAAGTAGCTAATGAAGCGAAGAGAGGGATGGGGGAGAGGTAAGAACAATTAGTGGGAGAGAAAGTGACGCGCTCTCTCCCCTGCATAATTGCACGCCCTCCGGCAGAGCACCTTGAGCCACCGAGCTGAGTGCACGTAGTTTCTTGTTTAGAATCATTTTAGTTTCTTGAGTATTGTAGTAGACGCCTGCGTGGCTTGGTTTGTTTAAAATCTTGAATAAAGTATCGCATATTCAGCTTATTTAGTTTATTATTATTTTCCTGTGTGCTGCTCAACACTTTTCCTGATTTCGTTCACACGTGACGATTTGCACACAAACAATAGTTTTGCATCCAAATAATAATTTGCACAGAAGTAGTAATTTGGCACAGCCCTAACATATTATTTAGCCAAGCAGCCCAGCTCATCAAACCCAAAGGTAAGAATTTGTATAAATTTACAAGATATAATCATTTTGCATGACATAAATTAGTTCGTGGCTCTTCTAAAAAGTGAAAGTCTCGCCGTATCCCGATCGCGCAGAGATTTGAATCGCGGTTAAAGGCTCTAAGTGTTTATCGTGTCGCGCGCTCCCCCGATATTTCTGACGTGCTCTAAGCTCACGTGCGCGAGTACTTAACAATGTGTAAAATTATTTTAAATTTATTTTGTTACTGGCTCGAAGAGATGCTTAATTGTTCTCATTTATTAGTTTTTGGAAATTACTCGTCTTAAAAACTAAAAAAAAATGTTTTCTCATTTTTTGATAACTTATTTTTCAAATTCAAAATCGTTGTCTTATTTTTACATGCACTTTTAACAAAAAATGTCTTGTGATTTCTTGTACAAACTTCGCTGTAGTAAATATACGCTGTAGTAAATAAATATACGGTTATTTGAAAATCTCTAAAAACTTTTTTCAGGTAAGTTTTAATTGTTAGCATTCTATAAAATAAATGTTGAAGAGAAAAGTTGTAGATATCAATGAAGAACAACTTTTTTCTCTTGACACCAAAGTTGAGAAATGCTTTTAAATATAGTTAACGATCCAAAATCGAATGTTAACATTCAAACATCAGTTTTTTCGCATTAAAGTTTCAAGTAATACGTTGTACATTGAAAGCTTATAAAAGTTTATTGTACATCTCGATGAAATACAACTTTTTTCTTTGGACAAATGTTTTTAATCGTGATAATTTACAAATATTTAATTTATATTTTTTACTTACAATTGGCTGATGACTCTGCTGTTCTTGTTGCTGTAGCTGTTGTTGTTGCTGGTGCAGCTGTAGCTGATGTTGTTGCAACTGCTGCTGTTGTTGTTGTTGTGGCTGTGGCTGTTCTTGCGGATGCAGCTGGTGCTGATGGTGTTGTTGGTGCTGCAGTGGTTGTTGCTGCAGCGGTTGTTGCTGCTGCTGCCAGTGCAACTGTTGCTGTTGCTGCTGCAGCTGCCACTCCCATTGTTGCTGTTGTTGTTGCTGTGGCTGCTGTTGTTGTTGCTGTGGCTGCTGTTGTTGCTGCTGTGGCTGCTGCTGTTGCTGCTGTGGCTGCTGTTGTTGCTGCTGTGGCTGCTGTTGTTGTTGCTGTGGCTGTTGTTGTTGCTGCTGTGGCTGCTGTTGTTGTTGCTGCCGATGTTGCTGTTGCTGCCAACGTAGCTGTTGCTGCTGCCAATGGTGTTGTTGTTGTTGCTGCTGCCAATAGCACTGTTGTTGCTGCTGCCAATAGTGCAGTTGTTGCTGCTGCTGCCAATAATTTTGCTGCTTCGAAGATGGTGGCTGCTGCGGAGGTGGTGCCTGCTGCTGCCTTCCTTGGAGCAGCTCTTGCTGGCGCAGTCGCTGTTCATTCTGATTCTGTGGGCGATAGAGCCCGCTACCTAGCTCCTAGTTTTAATTAAATATTAAAAAAATACAAACTTATAATGAGAATTATTCCAAAAGTTTTTATTACTATACCCCAGTCTCAGAATGCTCCATCGACTGCGTTTCTGGCATCTGTTGTTGCATCATAGATAAATATATCGCATAATTTTAATAGTGCTCCATGAAAAAATCAAGACTATTAACAAAGTTTTGCCAATAGTCTACATTTTTGCGAGACAATTAAAGGGGGATTATGACAGGGTTAACGGTAGAAAAAATTTTTTTTTGAAAGCTGTAAAAATACCATTATTTATGCAACCATAATAGAACTGCTTTTATCTCAAAGTTTGCGTTCAGGCCTTTAATATAAGCTATTGAACTCTTAAAAATATTTATTTTTCATCTCACAATTCTATTATTAAATGGACATATTTTTTACTCAAGTTTTTTTGCGGCGTGCACAATTTTAAGTGTTCGGGTGAACGAAATTAGATTTTTAATATCTCATTTTACTCCTTGAGACCTGCACTAAAACTTAAGTGGAGCACATTTTTAATTAAATTTAATAAAATTAATAGATTTGTGAGATGAAAAATCAATACTTTCAAGAGTTCAATAGCTTCAATTGAAGATCTGAATGAACACTTAAAAATCAAAGAAGTTCCATTATGATTGCATAAATAATGACATTTTTGCAGCGTTACAACAAAAAGTTTTTTTTTCGACTATTAACCCTCTCATAACCCCTTAAACGATCGTCAAATTTTAAGAGGAAATTTATTGACTGAGGGTTGACGTCTTGCCTCGACCGGTGCCACATTACCACCTTGGCACCGGGGAATCGTTCTGTTAAATAAAATTCTCGAGTCCTAGGCCCGCCATATGCGATTAATCCTTTTCTGGTCCGTTCCTAATAATGTAAAAACACGGAAGTTGTTTTGCTAATTAGCCACTGAAGAGGGGATAAAAATATCCCGAAACGTTTGGCCTTTTAAAATAAACAACTTGGCTCGAAGAGACGCATCAATTTTTATTCTATACGAAATTTATTGACTGTATATACCGAATCATCATCTCCTATACATAATTGTTGCAGCCGCCTCATCTGCTCATCTGAAGCCTGCTGTTGAATAAAGTAAAAATAATTTTAGTATACAAAAACACAAGATGGCTTGGTCCATTAACGCCCAGAATGGCAAATTTCAATACCCAAGTTTGAACCGTACCTATGTCATGAATTCGCACGGAGAAAATTCGGGAACTACTGTTTTCCACATATTGAAGAGTGCTCATTTCAGTAGTAGGGACCCCAATTTTCTAAAGTTAAAAATTTATTATACGAAAATTAAAAAACGTTAATTCAAACATAGGTGTCGAAATACGTCAATCTGGGTTATTAACGGGTTAATCGATTTATCATAAGAAGAGTTATAAAAAAAAATATAAAGCATCCTACCTTAAGGTCCCTCTACACACTCAATATAGCTGATATACACAGTAAATGGGGAAAACGATGGATCCCTTGCGCCATTAAATATCTGTAGGGAAATAATATTTCGAATTACACAAATTAACTGCGATAGATTAGGATAAGCAGATCCTAGGAAAGCGAGCTCAGACAGCAACTCTTCGTAAATTATGCAGCAAAAATCATTGACAGGGTACGTCGCTGACATCATAAGCGAGCGGTAACCTTTCAAAAATATGAAAAGTAAATTCCATCGATTCTCTAGAGCATATATTTCAAAAGCTGGAGGTATGATTGACCATAAAAAACTAACTTTTCTAACAAATGAAAACTTGTTTGATAAGAAGGTACCTATGTAAATTAAAGAATCGTTGATAATTGGTCTATACCCGGCACAGGCATCACTGCTTCTTCAGTAGCCTGACTTGCTTCTTGGGAGGCCGCCACAATAATAGGAGAAGTATGGGCCTGAACTACTTGCTCCCTTTCTCGTTTCCCGAGTCTTCTGAGTTCTTCTCAGTCGTCTTATCCTCAGAGTTCTTCTTCTGCGAGCACTCCGGACAAGTTTTAGTTGTATGTCGCGGCCATCCGCACCCATAACATCTAACAAAAGTTTTACATGGACCCCAAGAGTCCTGGTTTTTATTATGATCACTTCTCGACTTCCTAGGAGCATCTTTCTTCTCTTCAGAAACAGCACTTATCTTTCCTGATTGACTGTCAGATACTGTAGTCGCCGTCTTTGCTTGCGACTTCGCTCCTTTAGAGATAGACTTCTTACCTCGGTGCCCTTGTGAAGTGGAAACTGAGGGTAACCCCAACCCAGCAATAGCATTTCGCACTGCCACCCTTATAGTTTCACCTATATCACCAGGATCCGCGATCGTCGCAACAGGTACTCCGCCTTTAGTCTTCTCCGAAGTCTCCTGAACAGGTTTTTCTTTATAAGCCAGTTTCGGCAATAAACATCTGTTAGGTGATGGAGGAGGCTTATAGTGATTTCTATCATGAATCAGCTTTTCAGCGTTCCTAGCCAACATGATAAGGTCTCCTATATTCTTCACTTTCCTTTGAGGCACTTGCATTCTAACTTCTGCCAGCATATTATCATATATCATTTTCAGCTGTACCGCAACCTCCGGCGGATCATCAAGCCTACTCATGATCGCTAGCATCGCCATGATGTGATCACGTACTGGTTCATTTTTTCCTTGTGTGCGCGCTTGCGCTTCCGCTAATAACTTCATCTGAATGTCTTGGTCCATACCGTAGCTTTGCCTAGCATCACTGCAAAAATCTTTCCAAGTCTTCCAAGTTTGACGCATTTGTCGACACCAGATTAACGCTCCGTCCGTCATAACATGGAGTAACGCATTCAATGAATCCGTATCATCTAAATGCGATGACGCCCTGCATTCATTCATTCTTTGAATAAATTCTTCAATGCAACTATCTTTACCACCGTCAAACTGGATTTTCCACTCACGAACAATTTTTCCAACGTCACGATACGTTGGTCTCGACATCGACGAATATTCATTAACTGCCTTACTCGTCGAAGCAGCTGATCCTCCCCCCCCCCCCCCCCCGAGACACACCTTGGGGTTCTACTTGAGATGGTAATCTGTCCATTCCAGTCATCCTTGTTCTTGACCGGGTACAAATTTTGTCACGTTAGAATTTATCTTAGTACTGTGAGCATCCGGTTCTCTATGTACAACAAACGTATCTCGAAATTGAACTCGAATCTGCTCTACCTCTTCTGTCAACTTGCAATAATAACTTGTAAGGTCCACCATAGACTTTTCCATGCCAGCAGCATACGCATTCCATCTGGCTTCAGATTGTCTAGCCGATTCACGCTGTGCAGCTAACTCTCCTCGCAAACGTGCAACCACTTCTTGATGACTATCTTGCTTCCTGTCTTTATCTTCAAAGTCGTCCTTATTGTGACCCGCGATGTCCAATCTTGCGTCAACGCTATCTTCGCAAGTGTTTCGCTGCTGAAGTTCCACTATTTTTCCAACTTCATTATGCACCTCTGCCATCGTAACAATGGGATTCACTCCAGAAATGTCAACATCATCAATGGACCCTCTGGTAGACTCTAAATCGCTGTCTCGCTCTATCCGAAAGATATCATCTAAAATTTCTTCTTGCTGATCAGTTTCATCTAAATTTGATGCTTCTGACTCTACAGCGGTTGGCAATCTAAGTCTCACCCACGTCGTCGACTTCGTCTCATTAGACAGATTTTCTTCTCTCAAAATAATCTTCTGAAATGTCGGGTCTCTTCTCGACATTGCGATTTCGCTCGGTTCATCCGTCCTCACAAAATCATACGCAATGTAATCACCGCGCAATCGCCTAATTAACCTACCCATATTACTGTACCTACTTTCGTCCGTTATCAATTCAAATCTACGCAATAAATCATTTAGTCTATCTTCTGACAATGATATTGCCCATCTCTCAATTTCTTGATCTGCTTCCGCAAAAATATTTACTCGCATCGCCATTGTAAATTTTGAATGCGACCTCGCTAACTTAAACGAATTTTTTCCGTCGAAATCAAAAAATATACAAGAGACAAATTACGAAAGAAATAAACTAATAATGACCAAAATTTAAATAATTGTCACAGCCTCCTTCGTTCGACAATCTGTGTAATTCCAAATTACACTTATGTAATTTATCAACAAAACTACGACCAGACAAGGGAAAAAACAAAAAAAATTCAAAAGAAAATTTTCCGATTCGAAAGAAAATTCCAAAATAAAATTTACAACAAAAACCAAAATTTTATTACCGAGCTGTACTCGAATTAAGAGTTTCCTTTCTTTAAAATTTAAATTGAAAAAAAACTTCGCTTAAATTGTATCACGAACAAACAAAATAAAATAAAATATTTCGTCACTAATCTCAATTTAAATTCCATAAACCTACACCGAGAAATAAAGTTCAATTTCAAATTTCAAATTCAAACAGTAATTTACCCTGCCGGTAAGTCCACGCTTCGCCGTTGCAATACGCTCCGCAAAGTATACCTTTATCTAAACCTATCTCGGTGATACACTGATACACGCACACATACAATCAGCTGAGCGCGTATGCTATATAGCTGTTAGCAACGCCAAAATCACGCTATCACACACAATATATAAATCAGAAAAATTAACCAGTCGATTTGACTGCAATTATATCAAATAATATAAATAATAAAAATAATATTTAATATCACTAGGGAAAAACAAGTATTTACACTTAATTGTTCAATCAATAATATTCAAAAAATTATTCCCCTAGTATAATCGCAATCTGAGATTCGATTCGCTATACTACTATCAATCCAGTAATTACGTATACTGATTAATCGCCAACATCAAGCATATAAATCACGTGACGAGAAAATAAAACTTATTTCCCGAAATAATATTTCAGCCAATGCTAAAATTTTCGGTAGCTGGAAGCGCGCAATGTTTACGTTCGCGGACGACAAGTCTAGCCGCGCGATGTAAACACTCGGCAACGTTCGCGCTCGCTCGCTACACTATACACGCAATGTATATCTCCGCACGCTTATCCGCCTATAACGAACTCGCGATTTTGCACTAAGTTTTTCCTACAAAATTATTCCCTGCTCTAGCTAAATCTAACCACTGATGGGCGCCAATGTAACGGGGATTGTCCGCGTTAAATGTAGATTTACTCTACTTAAATTCTCCGTAAGTTTTAGATAAAGGGGAACAGGGTTAATACGTAAAACTCGCAAAAGAAATACACAGGTGACATTCGGTAAAAGGCTATTGCATATATTATGTCAATTAAATCAGAGAATTATAACAAAAAAAAACGTACAAAGGTGCTTCGTTAGCACACAACCTCACGGTCAATAGAAAGCTAATATTGTTAAACGCGCTGGTGAGAGTGAGAGAGAGAAGCTGATACTTACAGAAACGCGAAGAACGCTATGACAGTAATCAACCCAAAACTGCGGTCTCGCTTCGGTCCAGTCTCCTGGTAATCGAGATGCTCTCACAACGATGTAGAGTACAACTCCACTCACAAGTGTAATCGCAATTATTGTACAATAAATAATACAAGATAATTCTATCGCCGGAGTAAACGCTCTCCTGATACACGACACGCGCGCTCGATGCTCGAATCGATGCCATGTAACGGGGTGAGCCGTACACGTTAACAATCGCACAAAAATTGAGCGACGCGGGGATCGAACCCGCGTCCTCGAGATCTCCAGGCACGCGCTCTAACCACGGAGCCAGCGTCGCACTCTAACCTCTGCGGAGCGTAATTATTCAGTTACCGAGAGGGAATGTCTTGCCGTTCTCTGGGCAATTAAGAAATTTCGTGCATATGTGGAGGGTTATCATTTTAAAGTAGTTACAGACCACTCAAGTTTAAAATGGCTTTGTAATCTACGTAACCCTAATGGTCGATTAGCTCGATGGGCATTGGAGTTGCAGTCATATGACTATGAGATTGAATATCGACCTGGCAAAGAAAATTTTGTCCCAGATGCGTTATCGCGGATGTTTGAAGAAGACGATTTAGATGAACAACGAATTGCATCTTTAAAAGACATTCAACAAACCATTAAAGATCAGTGGTACGTACAGATGTATCAGCAAACTTTAGAAAAGCCTCACGAGTTTCCAGATTGGAAGATTGTTGCTGGTAAGTTGTATCATTACAAGCCTGAACCAATTCTAGAAGACGTTTTAGAAGATATGGATGCTTGGAAGCTGGTCGTGTCCAGAGACAAAATATTGCAAATACTTCGTGAATCGCATTGCGAGCCCACGTCCGGACATTTGGGTCGTCGCAAGACGTATGAGCGAGTCGCAGATATTTTTACTGGAAGCGAATGTATAAAGATGTTCAGAAATTTGTGAAGTCATGCACTGTGTGCCAACAGTATAAAGTGGAACAGCTGTTACCTGCTGGGACCATGAAAGAGAAGAAACTCGTTGGTCCATGGGAAGTTGTAGCTGGTGAAATGATGGGTCCATTTCCTAGATCTAAGAATGGATATACCTATTTGCTGATCCTGTTAGATGTTTTTACTCGGTGGATTGAAGTGATACCTTTGCGTAAAGCTGATGGTATTAGTATTAAAAATGCTTTGAAGGAGCGTGTGTTTTTAAAGTTTGGTACTCCTGAAGTATTTCTGTCGGATAATGGTACGGAATTCCGTAATAAGGTTATGAAGAAATTCCTGGCAGAAAGCAGCGTTGAGCATCAGATGATATCGCCATATCACGCACAGGCGAATCCAGTTGAGCGTGTAAATCGAACGTTCAAAACGATGATCACTGCTTTTATTGAGGAGGAACATAAGCTCTGGGATAAGTATTTGCCCGAGTTAACCTTTGCATATAATACTTCTGTGCAAGAGTCTACAGGAGTTAGTCCAGCTTTCCTAAACATGGGAAGAAACCCTGCGCCACCGCTTAGTACCAGGCGGAAAGAAGAAAAAGCTGCTAGAAAGGAAGCTCAGAAGATTGCAGTGAAGAACTGGGAAGAGCGAATGTGTAGATTATTTGATTTGCAGTTAGATGTTGAGAAGAATATCGAACGTGCATCGCAAAAGCAGGCACGATATTACAACGCGAAACGCAGGCAAGTTACATTTAATATCGGTGACTTGGTCTGGAAGCGTAATCGCATTCTATCGTCTGCAATTCAAGGCATTAATGCTAAACTTGCACCGAAATTTGCTGGTCCGTTCAAGATTACCGCTAGAATTGGACGAGATGTTTATTCAATGATTAATGAGCAAGGAGAATGCTTTGAGAAGATACATGTTGTCGACATCAAACCATATGTTCAAGGAGAAGATCCTACGTTGGCTGAAGAATTGGTTGAAGATGAAAACTCTATTGATGCTTCTGAGGAAGAAGACGGTGATCCTGTAGAAGAAGATGTTTCCATCACCAAGGAAGCGACCGTTAGCGAAGAGAATGAATGTGAGGGGCGAAATATTGCGCTGAGTGAAAACGTGGATGTTCTACGTAAGCGTGGTAGGCCGCGGAAAACCCGAATCGTCGTTTCTGGTGATACGAGGGCTCCTGGGGGGAGGAAGCTACTGTCGCAGAGTCTGACGCGTCAGAAACGGAAAATAGAGGTTCACCGGTACTTCATGCGAAACGCGGTCGACCGAAAGGTTCTAGTAAACAGCGAGAACCGCAAGTTGAGTTGTCTCCAAGATGTACGCGATCAAATAGGGCGAATGTTTAGGATAGAGTAGGGTATTAGGTAGAAGAACCCCGGAATTTTGCTGACAACAACCATCGTTTATTCAGGACCATGAGTTACAGCAACAACTCGATAGCCTCGGTAGGCTAGAAGGGCGAGTTCGCTAACCTTAGGGTTTACGTTTTTTTAATATACTTTTGTAAAAAAGAAAGCTGATAGTGTTTTTATTTATTTAGCCCTTATGAAAAGTTTGATTTGTTTTTTTCTTGCAATTAAGTTTGTTTTTTTGCATGTGTTTGAGTTGAAACGCTTTATTTTGAAATTTTATTTTCTTTTGTTTTTATTTTGCAAAGAAATGCTTTATTATTTTATTATTTTATCATCTCGGTCGTTTTTGCATGCTGGTGAGAGCATTGGAGAGCTGGTACGCTGTAAAAGCTACCCAGCGTCTGGAAGGGGGGCATGTGACGAGTATCGTCACGCCGCATGCATATTTTATTGTAATACCTATGTTTTTATATATTTGCATGTGAGTTGACTTTTCAGATGTTCCCGCGCACCAGAGCTGTACGAGAGTTGATGTATTGTTGAACGCGTCGCCTGGTGAGAGAGCGCGCGTGAGAGAGAAGCTTTTAGCGTAACGTTAGGTGAGACGAGAGATTCGATTCGAGCATCGAGCGCGCGTGTCGTGTATCAGGAGAGCGTTTACTCCGGCGATAGAATTATCTTGTATTATTTATTGTACAATAATTGCGATTACACTTGTGAGTGGAGTTGTACTCTACATCGTTGTGAGAGCATCTCGATTACTAGGAGACTGGACCGAAGCGAGACCGCAGTTTTGGGTTGATTACTGTCATAGCGTTCTTCGCGTTTCTGTAAGTATCAGCTTCTCTCTCTCACTCTCACCAGCGCGTTTAACAATATTAGCTTTCTATTGACCGTGAGGTTGTGTGCTAACGAAGCACCTTTGTACGTTTTTTTTTGTTATAATTCTCTGATTTAATTGACATAATATATGCAATAGCCTTTTACCGAACGTCACCTGTGTATTTCTTTTGCGAGTTTTACGTATTAACCCTTCCCCTTTATCTAAAACTCACGGAGAATTTAAGTAGAGTAAATCTACATTTAACGCGGACAATCCCCGTTACAAACCTTATGATCACGTATTCGTAGTCAGCGATTTTCAATTGTTCATTGACCATGACAGCTAAATTGGCCCACGGAATGCATTTTTTACTTATTTTTCCTGCATAACTTACGAAGCGTTACTATCTGAGCTCGCTTCCTTAGGATCTGCTTATCTTAATCTATCATAGTTAATTTTTTTAATTCAAAATATTATTTCCCCGCAAAGATTTAATAGCGCAAGGGAAGCCATTAAATCTTTTACTATATATATCAGCTAAGCATTTATTATATATATCAGCTATATCGAGTGTGTAGAAGGACCCTAAGGGGACAAGACACCCTTATTAGTTTAAAATAAAATTAGTATTAAGTAATTATTAATTATATTAATAATATTGCCTTTAATTTAAGTCATCATATATATTTGGACCTTCGTAACCATAGTTAGTGTTCGATGACTTCTACATGGATTTTTTTAATGACCGTAGGATTTCAGGCGAATTAATAGGTCTACAGACCTGGGACAAATTGGAAAATGTTTAAAATATCTGTCATTCTCATGTGAATGTAGGAATTTTCATTTGGATGTTTATATCATTTTTTTAAAGAAATTTTCGTATAAACAAAATGATCTAAGCTTCCAATCAAAAATTCCTATACTCACATAAAAATAACAGCTTAAGTTAATAAGACGCTTAAAGCGACGTACGTCGTATATTTTGTTTGAGTTGACCCGAAGAGGAGGGATAGTGTAAGCCCTTGAAACTGTTGGCCCAATATTTTTTCAATAAACAAGACTAGAATAATTCGATGCGATTTTGTTCCACATCCACGTCCCCCCCCCCCCCGAATTTGTTGGTCTAAAATTTTACGGTAACTGAAAAGATACATGTTGAACACTAAATGTAATTTTGTAGTAATTTTGTTTACTTTTAACATCAAAATATTAATATAATTTATTATTTATCATAATTACTTAATATTAACTTTATTTATGTTTTTATTTTAAATAGAGGTGTTATATCCTCTTAATGGAGAAATAATTAGAAAAATATTATTTACTATACCTCATTTATTGCTTCACATTGCATCATTGCAAAGTTGGCATTACTCGAATCTAATAAATAATTTTAAACTTATTAATTACATAATTCTAATTTATACTATTACTATATCAAGAGACGCTGCGTATAAGTAAGTCTAAGCCAATATATACTTTGAATTTGTTTCCAACCTATTGACATACTTTAAAAGTTGTTCGTTCAATGCATATTGTAAATACTTTTCTTTTCGAATTTTCAGAGTGCAAATTTTACTGTTGAAAATTTTGCTTCTCTGTTAATAAACGGTAAAAAGAAATTTTCTGGATATTAATATTTAAAAATATTTTTAAAAAATAATTTTTTTTTATTTCGGCCAATTTTTAAGAACAGTATCGCGGCAAAATGCATTTTAAGATACGTAAAAAACCATGAATTTTCATATAAATTTTTTCAAGATCAAACCAAAGAAGCCGAGATAAAACAATTTTTTTAATCGACTAATATTATGCCAAAAGTACTCGATATTTATAGTTGAAATTTGGCACAGTATTTGTTGAAATAATACTCTAAATGATGACATTTTTCTCGACAGTTGTAGATGGCTCAGTTCGAAATCTACGAGTGCGGCCAGGCAGCTCTCCACCCAGGTGAAGCGGTGATGGGGGTACCGCCGCACGGTGGCGGACAAGATTCGTCTACGTTGCTTGTAATTTCCAAATTTAAACAGTAAAAAATGCAGCATTTTCATCGATTTTTAGCTCGGAAATAAAGCAATATTACGAAAAATGACAAAAATACTTTTGTCTTAGAATTGTTTTTTCTATTTAAATGTGATCTTTTTCGATGACAAATCCAAAAAAATTTTTTTTCCAAAATTCATGTTTTGATTTTTAAACGGTCTTAATCTTTGAGATCCACTCTGAAAGTTTGCAGGTAATTTTGAACTATAAAAGGGTTCTTTTATAAATTTTTTGGTTGTCCAACTTCGGATCAAAATCGCAATTTCACTGATTTTAGAGTTTAAATTCGATGTGAGATAATGATATATATATATATATATATATATATATATATAAAATTTATGACTTTAAATTTTTTTTAAATAGACAAAAATTACAAAACAAAGTATTGCATGCATGTCTGTTGAAAAATGCGTCCCTGAGGAGCTATGAATTAATGAAAATTGGCAAAAAATGCCAAAAAACACGAATTTCATGAAATTCGAGCCTCTGTAAGTCGAAGGTACTTTATGGAAAAAAATCTAAAAAAATTAATGAGATATTTTGATACTATAGAACAACATCCATATATTTTTAGGTAGGTAAAAAGTCAGTTTTTTCGATTTCACATGGAATGACCCACATATATATATATATATATATATATATATATATTCAGTAAATTAATATTAATATATTATTTCCAGTAAATTCATATTAATATTTGCCATAAAATAAACTAATGCGCGAACTTTCCCGGACTAATGGAACAATAGTTCAAATTTACTTAATTTACCTAAACAAATATTGAATTTACACTGAAAATTCATGAGAAAAAGATCTCGAGGACAACGTCTTATTTTAATTAAAATATAATTACTCACTTCGCTTTGGCGGCAACTTTCAGAAACGAGTAAATAATCCACTTTCTTTGAATTATACACTTACAATTTTTTCATTCTATACGAAACTTCCCACAAAAAATTGTAATAAACTATTTAATTTTCTTTAAATACTTTACATATTTGTATTAAACAAAATGTTGCATAAAGTTATATCAGTTATAAATTGAAAAACAATTTTCAAAAAATTAAAAAATTTAATCATAGCCAAGATTCGAACCTGAGTCTGCAGCGTGGTATGACACTATCCTGATACCTTAGCTGTTTTCATTAATGAGTACTTTAGTTTTTATTTGATTTATCTTTGAATGAATATGTATATTATAACATTTATTGATAAATTGTTTGAAAAGTAAATAAAAAAAAATGTATTTTTATATAATCCTAAAAACGTTTAAGGTTATTGATTGGTTATTGGTTAATTAATTCAAGATTAGAAATAAGTTTTCGCAGAAATCGTGCATATTCATTACCTAGCATGAGTGTAAACATCGCGATTTTCATGCTACAGAAGCTTTACTCGATAACAGACTATAGATGACTCGGACTGTTTATAAAGAGTATACCGATATATACGCTATAAGTAAATAGACGCGATGAATTCAGTAGTCTCGATGAACTCGTCACGCGAGCTGTAGAGTGTCGTGCCATTTCCGTTTATTTTCGAAAGTAAAGTTATTTAATAATTAGTTTGTGAGTCCTGGTACTATATAGAATAATTTTTGGAAGTTTGTGCCACTCGCAATTTCATTCTTGAAACTGGTAGGTATTAGTGTACTAATAATGACTTTAAATAATCCTTTACCTCGCAGCTGTCCCAAAACATTGTAATCATTGCAAAAAAAGTTAAAAATGCATTTTTTTGTTTATTCTTAGTACTTTTTTATTATTAACTTTATATTAAAAATTTGAATATGAAAATTGTTTACAATCGCATTTTCAATTGACGATTACGCCAAAACTACTTGATATTTCTACTTGAATTTTGGCAGAGTGCTTGTTGAGGCAATATTCTAAATGTTTATATTTTTCTCGACAGCTGCAAAAGGCCCACTTTGTCTAAAACAACCGATGAACAAAGCGAAATCAATACGGGCTACGAGTAATCAAACGAGCGTATGAGTAATAGGGAAACCGCGCGTGATTATGGTTTCTTGCGTGCAACGCGCTTGTACATCTATGTTGCTTCTCTTGTCGTGTGCTTGGCCGCATACGAACACTTTTGCCCATTTTCGACCGCTATTTTTTCATACTTGGATGCATTTTATCAAAAAACTAAAGAATGCATTTTACTGTGTAAAACGTGAATTTTTCAAAACTTTTTTTTAAAATTTAAATAAAACTACAATGGGCAAAATGCGTGTAAAAGTACTGTGAGACTCGGCGCAAGGACGATTTCTGCTTACAGATTCAGTATTATACTTAATTGAGGTAAATCTAGACAAAATCTGTTTATTTCAATTTATTAATCGGTGCATTGTTAAGGGTATAGTGGCTGTAAGATCCAGTTCAAAAGTTAATTTTTTCACATAAATTGATGGTAATACATTTAAGAATACATTTAAGAAATCTGAGCATCGCAGTTGACGAGAAATACTGAATTACACGAAATAAAAATAATTTTAACACTCGAATTGAACGAAAACAGATAATTTGCCACTATTTTGTTCAAATGTTAAAAAATCATCGTTTTAGTATTAAAATTGTAGATTTAAAAAAATAGTGCCAAACTTTTTCTTTTCGTTCAATTAAAGTGTAAAAAAGTGATTTTCGTGTAACGCCGTATTTCTCATCGACTTCGAGGCTCAAATTTCTTAAACGTATTCTTTATAATAATTATCCTCCATTTATGTGAAAAAATTAACTTTTGAACATGCCTGTGTAACCAATATATCCTTAAACTTACATGAACTTTGTATTTTCAATATGTATAAAAAATGCATGATTTTTTCAATTAGTTTACAATGCATTTTATCATGTTTCTCTGTCTTTCAAATTGGCCTAGATTGTAACGGGCATTTGTTACTAAGAATGTTATTAAATATTCAAAGTTCTTTTCAATGGTTATTAAGTAAGCCATCAGCTATCGATTGCAAGAGGTGCAATCGATATGACCTGCATCAAATTGAAATGAATTTGAAATAATAGAATAATAATTTTACAATAAATCGTCATTTTGGGATATCAAGATTGGGCATAAATCCCTGTTGTATGAACAATCATGATATTTTTTAGCTAAAGGTTTATAAAAAATAATTATTTTTGCATAATTGCAATATGGCAATATGAAGAAAAAATGTCTTTTTCCTCATTTAAACAATTTAACAATGAAAAAAGTTAATTTTGCATTCGAGAATACGTGTACTGTGTACAAAATTAATTTGTGAACATTTTCAAACTTCACGTTAAAACCCTATAACCCTACAACCCACTAAAGATAAACAAAAAAATGCATTTTTAAACTTTACTTTGCAAATATGACAATGTTTAACCCATTAAGTCCCAAATTCCAGAAATTTCAATCTTACTTCAAGCTTTAATAGTTTGATGAAAATAACAAAAAATTTATTAGGGAATAGTCATTCCTACTATTTTCGGGTATGCCCGACACGGTGCAATAGTTAAAAAATTTTCTTTAATTAATAATAGACGATTAAAATAAAAAATGCGTTTTTTCCAAGCACTTTTTTTTCAATCGAAATTTAGAGGGAGAAGCAATTTTATTTTTAATGTCAAAAATATGCACAAAAGTGTACAAAACATCTCAACTTTCCAAATGTGACCCGGTTTTTTGAAGTTTTTTGAATTCTTTCAAATTTCACTTTTTTGAAAATTTTCAGAATCGCTCAAAAATTTTTGAAAAAAATTGACGGTATTCCTTGCATGATTATATGTACTTTTTATTCTATACACTTTGTGTGTAAAATTAAAAAAAGTAGTAGTAATTTTAAGTACTTTTCAATCTATAAAATTTTTTCGTTAAGGTGATATTTTTCGAGAAAAAATCACGAAGTTTAACATTACTCATAACTTAACATTACATAGCCAAAAAACCGGGTCAGATTTGGAAAGTCCAGATATTTTGTGCACTTTTGTGCATATTTACGACGTTAAAAATAAAATTGCTTCCCTCTCTAAATTTCAATTGAAGAAAAAGTGCTTAAAAAAACACATTTTTTATTTTAATTCGTCTGTTATTAACTAAAGAACAATTTTTAAAATTCTGTTAACCATTGCACCGTATCGGGCATACCCGAAAATAGTAGGAATGACTATTCCCTAATAAATTTTTTGTTGTTTTCAGCTTGAATGTGAGATTGACATTTCTGCAATTTCGGACTTAATGGGTTAAGGTCATTATCAGTACACTTATTTAATTATACAATAAAGAATATGGAGTGGAAACTGATGTCATTCGAGCCCAACCTCGACTTCGCACAGACACTGCCACAAGATTTGCAACAGCAGTATTTGGAAAGGCACGAGATGGCTAAACACAAATTAGAAAATATTTCTCATGTTCTACAAAACGTTATTATGGATTATCAGCGTAATTATATTTATTAATTTTTCGTATTTTGTAGAATCACGTTTCTAGTTAGCGTCACAATTTTGAATCAGAAAATTTAAAGAAATGCCTGTCCATAGTGCATACGTTCATGTATATACTTATTCTGTTTTCTTTTGAATTTTAAATTCGTAAATAAATAAATCTTTTATGTCGTACATGCAATCTTTTTTACAGCAAATTAAAAAAACAATTTCTTTTTGCACTTTGTACTCGACAATACTTTATATTTTCTATTTGTTATTAAAATAAATTTGCTATTTACCATGTAGTATACAAAGGTATGACAAATCAAGGAATTGGCTATATATGCTAATGAATTGGGAGCGGTATTTCAGTTACAATACACTTAAAGCATTAATAGCTTTTTCATTTAATAACGTTAATAAAAAATTAATTTGCATTTACAGAATTATTGACAGAGAACTTGGAGTTGACGTTTAGCCATGAAATTTTAAAAAGAAATATTGAAAATAAAACTGTTGAATCAGAAACGTAAGTATAGTATAAAATCAATCAAATCAATAATTTTCATATAACATAAAATTAAAATTCATGCACAAATGGTATAAAATTATTGCTAGTTAGTTTCTATTCGTAAATAAAAATTGCTTTTTTTCCTTATTTAAAAACATTTTTATAATACTTTTTAGTGCCTCCAAAAATACTGTAAAATCCATTGTCAGTCCAGTATATGGAAGTAATAAGAAAAGAAAACGGAAAATAAAAAGATGTAGCTCGTCAAACTCGACTACTTGTTCCAAGAAAATTCGAGACACACTAAATTCTAGTGACGAAACTTTCTTTTCTCCAGCTGAACGGGAAATGGAAAATAATGAATTTGCAAATGATTCTTATGACATGTAAGTATTTTATCTCTCTCTCTCTCTCTCTCTCTCTCTCTCTCTCTCTCTCTCTCAAAATGGCACTAAAAATTTTTTTTATTCAAACTATCCCAAATCTCTTGTACTCGGAGAAATACAATTCCCCAAATTTTTTTAGATTTTTTTTCCATCTAGCTCCTTCGAGCTAAAAAGGGTCAAAATTGATGAAATCAGGATTTTTGGCATTTTTAATTATATTAAAAAATTGGTTGCTCCTCAGGAAAGCGGTTTTCAATAGAAATGTTTACAATACTTTTTAGAAAATTTGCGCAATTTTCAAATAAAAATACTGTCAAAATTATATGTTGTGACGAGTATCGTCACGCCGCATGCATATTTTATTGTAATACCTATGTTTTTATATATTTGCATGTGAGTTGACTTTTCAGATGTACCCGCGCACCAGAGCTGTACGAGAGTTGATGTATTGCTGAACACGTCGCCTGGTGAGAGAGCGCGCGTGAGAGAGAAGCTTTTAGCGTAACGTTAGGTTAGACGTTAGATTCGATTCGAGCATCGAGCGCGCGAGCCGTGAAGCGAAGGAGCGATCTTCTCGAAATTAATAACATTGTTGCTTGGCATTTATTGTATAAAGATTGCGAACACGCGTGTGAGTGCCACTGTTTTTCGTCGAGAGAGCGTACCGCATACGAGATAGCTGGACCGAAGCGAGACCGCAGTTTACGGCTAATTATTGTAGTAGCGTCCTTCCCATTACTGTAAGTATCAGCTTCTCTTTCTCACTCTCACCAGCGCGTTCAACAATATCAGCTTCCGATTGACCGCGAGATTGTGCACTAACAAAGCACATTTGTACTTTTACTTTGTTATAACTATTAGATAATATAAGCAGTAGCTTTTTACCTAACGTCACTTGTGTATTTCATTTGCGAGTTTATGGTTTTCCCTGTTCCCCTTTATCTAAAACTCACGGAGAATTTAAGTAGAGTAAATCTACATTTAACGTGGACAAACCCCGTTACATTGGCGCCCATCAGTGGTTAGATTTAGCTAGAGCAGGGAATAATTTTGTAGGAAAAACTTAGTGCGAAATCGCGAGTGTTCGTTATAGGCGGATAAGCGTGCGGAGATATACATTGCGTGTATAGTGTAGCGAGCGAGCGCGAACGTTGCCGAGTGTTTACATCGCGCGGCTAGACTTGTCGTCCGCGAACGTAAACATTGCGCGCTTCCAGTTATCGAAAATTTTAGCATTGGCTGAAATATTATTTCGGGAAATAAGTTTTATTTTCTCGTCGCGTGATTTATATGCTTGATGTTGGCGATTAATCAGTATACGTAATTACTGGATTAATAGTAGTATAGCGAATCGAATCTCAGATTGCGATTATACTAGGGGAATAATTTTTTGAATAATATTGATTGAACAATTAAGTGTAAATAATTGTTTTTCCCTAGTGATATTAAATATTATTTTTATTATTTATATTATTTGATATAATTGCAGTCAAATCGACTGGTTAATTTTTCTGATTTATATATTGTGTGTGGTAGCGTGATTTTGGCGTTGCTAACAGCTATATAGCATACGCGCTCAGCTGATTGTATGTGTGCGTGTACCAGTGTATCACCGAAGTAGGGTTAGATACAGGTATACTTTGCGGAGCGTATCGCAACGGCGAGGCGTTGATTTACCGACAGTGTAGATAATAATTTCTATTTGAATTTTGTTTTGAAATTGAACTTTATTTTTTCAGTGTAAGTTTATTGAATTTAGATTAAGATTTTTTTTTTTTTTTTTGGCGAAATATTTTATTTTATTTTGTTTGTTCGTGATACAATTTAAGCGAAATTTTTTTCAATTTAAATTTTAAAGAAAGTAAACTCTTAATTCGAGTACAGCTCGGTAATAAAATTTTTGTTTTTGTTGTAAATTTTATTTTGGAATTTTCTTTCGAATCGGAACATTTTCTTTTGAATTTTTTTTTTTTTCTGTTTCTGGTTGTAGTTTGGTTGGTAAATTACATAAGTGTAATTTAGAATTGCACAGAATTTCGAACGAAGGAGGCTGTGACTGAATTAAGAGCGACACGCGGAATAGTTTTTCAATTATTTAAATTTTGGTCATTATTAGTTTATTTCTTTCGTAGTTTGTCTCTTGTATATTTTTTGATTTCGACGAAAAAAATTTGTTTAAGTTAGCGGGATCGCATTCAAATTTTGAAAATGGCAATGCGCGTGAATATTTTCGAAGAAGCAGATCAAGAAATTGAGAGATGGGCAATGTCATTGTCAGAGGATAGACTAAGTGATTTATTGCAGAGATTTGAATTGATAATTGATACGAGTAGATACAGTAATGTTGGTAGGTTAATTAGGCGTTTGCGCGGTGATTACACTGCGTATGATTTTGTTGTGACGAATGAGCCTAGCGATATCGCGATGTCGAGAAGAGACGCAACTTTTCAGAAGATTATTTTGAGAGAAGAAAATTTATCAAATGAGACGAAGTCAACGACATGGGTACGATTGAGGTTACCGACGACGTTAGAATCAGAAGCATCAGTTTTAGATGATAATGAAGAACAAGATGAAGAGACGTTAGATGACATTTTCCAGATACTCAGGAATAATGAGCTAGAGTCGACCAGAGTTTCTAGTGAAGAAGAAGTTGACGTTTCGGGAGTACATCCTATGGTTACAGTAGCGGATGTGCATACGGAAGCTGAAGAAATGGTAGAGCTTCAACAGCGAAACGCTTGCACTAATATTGGTGTCGATAAAGATCAAGTTGACTTAGCAGATAAAAAAGCAGATCAAGATAATCAGGATGAAGTGAAAGCAAAATTACGACAAGAATTAGCTGAACAGCGCGAGTTGGCCAAAACCTCAGAGGCCAGATGGAATGCGTATGCTGCTGGAATGGAAAGATCCATGGTTGAGCTGAGCGGCTATTACTGCAAATTAAAAGAAGACTTTGAGAAGTTCCAAGTTCAATTCAGAGATACGTTTGTTGTGCATAGAGAACCTGATGCTCATAGTACGAAGTTGAACCCGAATGCGACAAGATTTGTGACCGGTCATACAATTCAGAAGGCTGGAACGAGTGAATTACCATCAAGTGCAGAATCCCAAGGTGTGTCTCGGAGGGGGGGAGAATCAGCTGCTTCAACAAGTAGAGCAGTTGGAGAATATTCATCTTTTGCAAGATCAGTGTACCGTGATGTTGGTAAGATCGCTAGAGATTGGAAAATTCAATTTGATGGTAGCAAGGAAAGTTGTATCGAGGAATTTATTCAGAAAATGAATGAATGTAGAGCGTCATCGCATTTAGATGATACGGATTCATTGAATGCGTTACTCCATGTTATGACGGATGGAGCGTTAATCTGGTGTCGGCAAATGCGTCAGACGTGGAAAACTTGGAAAGATTTTTGCTGTGATGCTAGGAAAAGCTATGGTATGGATCAAGATATCCAGATGAAGTTGTTAGCGGAAGCGCAAGCGCGTACACAAGGAGGAGATGAGCCAGTACGTGATCACATCATGGCGATGCTAGCAATCATGAGTAGGTTGGACGATCCGCCGGAGGTTGCTGTACAACTGAAAATGATTTACGACAATATGCTAGCTGGAATTAGAATGCAAATTCCTCAGGCACAGGTGAAGAATATCGGAGATCTTATTACATTAGCTAGAAATGCTGAGAAGCTAATTCATGATAAGCATCATTATAAGCCTCCTCCTTCACCTAACAGATGTTTATTGCCGAAATTGGCCTATAAAGGAACATATGTCAAGAATGTTGGGGAGAAGACGAAGAGTGTGACCGCTGTTTCGTCGGTAGCAGAACCTGCTGATTGGCGTGAAGCTGTAAGGTCATTGCAGGAGGCTATTGCTGAGTTAAGCTTACCTCCAGCTGCCAAGTCAAGAGGTCATGGAGGAAAGAAATCTAATTCCAAAGGAGCGAGGTCGCAGACCCAGACTACGACTACAGTATCGGACAGCACAGCTGGGAAGATAAGTGCTGTTTCAGAAGAAAAGAAGAGTGCTCCTAGACAGCCACGAAGTGAGCATAATAAAGATCAGGACTCCTGGGGTCCTTGCAAACCATTTGTGAGGTGTTATGGCTGCGGATGGCCTCGACACACCACGAAAACTTGTCCGGAGTGCTCTCAGAAGAAGAACTCTGGGAATAAATTGTCTGAAGGTAAGAAGAATTCAGAAAACTCGGGAAACGAGAATGGGAGCAAGTAGTTCAGGCCCATACTTCTCCTATTATTGTGGCGGCCTCCCAAGAAGCAAGTCAGGTTACTGAAGAAGCAGTGATGCCTGTTACAGTATTTGATCCATCCAATGTTGACTGCAGTCGCTGGTGGATGCCAGTGGTCATTGGTGATTTTCATTTACGAGCACTTTGTGACTCGGGAGCTGCGCGTACCGCTTTAGGTCCGATTGGATTACAGATAGCTACAGCGCTGAAACAAGCTATTGTTCCTTATACCGGACCAGGTGCGAAACTCGCTGATGGACAGCTTGTGCCGATTTACGGTTATGTTCAATTGCCGTTCACAGTGTTAGACCAATCGCGAATTTTAAATGTTATGATTTTAAGTGCACTCGATTCCGAATGTATACTCGGAACAGATTTTATGCGAGCATTTAACGCGATTCTTTTACCTAGAGAGAATAGATTACAAATAGAAGGTGTCACCGAATCAGTTCCTCTAGAGATTTCTGCTCTCTCCGAAGGAGTAGCAAGCGCTCTCGCAGCCATCGGTTTGGCCGATGTAACCTCAGAACAGCGAAAACGCCTACAAGAGCTGTTAGACAGTTGGCTTCCAGCTGGGGAAGTACCGTTGGGGTGTACACATCTGATCCAGCACAGTATTGATGTGGGGTCTGCGAGATCAATTAAACAACGTTATTATCCAGTGTCAAAGAAGATTGAGGAAGAGATGCATGCTCAAGTGCTAAAAATGTTGGACGCGGGAATCATACGCCGTTCTAACAGCAGCTGGTCAAGCCCCGTAGTCATGGTCCGCAAATCGGATGGTACCTACCGGTTCTGCGTTGACTATCGGAAGCTTAATGCTGTTACAACCGCGAGCGCGTATCCGTTGCCATACATGGATACCATCTTGAGTAAGCTTCAGAAGGCGAGATATATTTCTACAATTGATCTCAGTGCAGCATACCACCAGATACCAATGAAGGAAGAAGATATTCCTTTAACGGCATTCACAGTATCTGGGTTGGGTTTGTTTGAATTCACCCGTTTACCTTATGGTGTAGTAGGCGGGCCTGCAACTTTTCAAACGCTGAGTGACCGGCTCATTGGACCTGAATTAGAGCCGTACGCCTTTTCCTACTTGGATGACATTATCATCACAACCGAGACTTTCGATGAGCATCTGCATTGGTTAGATGTAGTTCTGAAGCGAATCGCGGAAGCTGGGTTGACGATTAACCGAGGTAAGAGCAAGTTTTGCTGTGACGAAGTTAAATACTTAGGCGTCATTGTGAATCGTGAGGGATTTCGTCCAGATCCTCGGAAAGTTGCACCGATTCTGGAGTATCCGGTTCCGAATACTCTGACCAAATTGAAGAGATTCATGGGAATGGTTTCCTGGTACCGGAAGTTTTTGGATCGGTTGAGCGATGTCGCGGAGCCGCTGAATCTAGTGCTACGTGGCAATGCAAAATTCACTTGGAGTGTCGAACAACAGGACGCGTTTGAGCAAGTGAAAACAATACTTGCGACAGCGCCTGTGTTACACAGACCATCGTTTGATCATCAATTTATTATCAAAACTGATGCGAGCGACAGCGGCATTGGTGCGGTACTCATGCAAGAAATAGATGAAAAGGATTACGTCTTGTCTTATGCGAGTCGCACTCTAACCTCTGCGGAGCGTAATTATTCAGTTACCGAGAGGGAATGTCTTGCCGTTCTCTGGGCAATTAAGAAATTTCGTGCATATGTGGAGGGTTATCATTTTAAAGTGGTTACCGACCACTCAAGTTTAAAATGGCTTTGTAATCTACGTAACCCTAATGGTCGATTAGCTCGATGGGCATTGGAGTTGCAGTCATATGACTATGAGATTGAATATCGACCTGGAAAAGAAAATTTTGTCCCAGATGCGTTATCGCGGATGTTTGAAGAAGACGATTTAGATGAACAACGAATTGCATCTTTAAAAGACATTCAACAAACCATTAAAGATCAGTGGTATGTACAGATGTATCAGCAAACTTTAGAAAAGCCTCACGAGTTTCCAGATTGGAAGATTGTTGCTGGTAAGTTGTATCATTACAAGCCTGAACCAATTCTAGAAGACGTCTTAGAAGATATGGATGCTTGGAAGCTGGTCGTATCCAGAGACAAAATATTGCAAATACTTCGTGAATCGCATTGCGAGCCCACGTCCGGACATTTGGGTCGTCGCAAGACGTATGAGCGAGTCGCAAGATATTTTTACTGGAAGCGAATGTATAAAGATGTTCAGAAATTTGTGAAGTCATGCACTGTGTGCCAACAGTGTAAAGTGGAACAGCTGTTACCTGCTGGTACCATGAAAGAGAAGAAACTCGTTGGTCCATGGGAAGTTGTAGCTGGTGATATGATGGGTCCATTCCCTAGATCTAAGAATGGATATACCTATTTGTTGATCCTGTTAGATGTTTTTACTCGGTGGATTGAGGTGATACCTTTGCGTAAAGCTGATGGTATTAGTATTAAAAATGCTTTGAAGGAGCGTGTGTTTTTAAGATTTGGTACTCCTGAAGTATTTCTGTCGGATAATGGTACGGAATTCCGTAATAAGGTTATGAAGAAATTTCTGGCAGAAAGCAGCGTTGAGCATCAGATGATATCGCCATATCACGCACAGGCGAATCCAGTTGAGCGTGTAAACCGAACGTTCAAAACGATGATCACTGCTTTTATTGAGGAGGAACATAAGCTCTGGGATAAGTATTTGCCCGAGTTAACCTTTGCATATAATACTTCTGTGCAAGAGTCTACAGGAGTTAGTCCAGCTTTCCTAAACATGGGAAGAAATCCTGCGCCACCGCTTAGTACCAGGCGGAAAGAAGAAAAAGCTGCTAGAGAGGAAGTTCAGAAGATCGCAGTGAAGAACTGGGAAGAGCGAATGTGTAGATTATTTGATTTGCAATTAGATGTTGAGAAGAATATCGAACGTGCATCGCAAAAGCAGGCACGATATTACAACGCGAAACGCAGGCAAGTTACATTTAATATCGGTGACTTGGTCTGGAAGCGTAATCGCATTCTATCGTCTGCAATTCAAGGCATTAATGCTAAACTTGCACCGAAATTTGCTGGTCCGTTCAAGATTACCGCTAGAATTGGACGAGATGTTTATTCAATGATTAATGAGCAAGGAGAATGCTTTGAGAAGATACATGTTGTCGACATCAAACCGTATGTTCAAGGAGAAGATCCTGCGTTCGCTGAAGATCAGGATGAAGATGAAAACTCTATTGATGCTTCTGATGAAGAAGACGATGATCCTGTAGAAGAAGACGTTCCAACTACCAAGGAAGCGACCGTTAGCGAAGAGAATGAATGTGAGGGGCGAAATATTGCGCTGAGTGAAAACGTGGATGTTCCACGTAAGCGTGGTAGGCCGCGTAAAACCCGAATCGTCGTTTCTCGTGATACGAGGGCTCCTGGGGGGGAGGAAGCGACTCTCGCAGAGTCTGACGCGTCAGAAACTGAAAATAGAGGTTCACCGGTACTTCATGCGAAACGCGGTCGACCGAAAGGTTCTAGTAAACAGCGAGAACCGCAAGTTGAGTTGTCTCCAAGACGTACGCGATCAAATAGGGCGAATGTTTAGGATAGAGTAGGGTATTAGGTAGAAGAACCCCGGAATTTTGCTGACAACAACCATCGTTTAATCAGGACTATGAGTTACAGCAACAACTCGATGGCCTCGATAGGCTAGAAGGGCAAGTTCGCTAACCTTAGGGTTTACGTTTTTTTTGAATATACTTTTGTAAAAAAGAAAGCTGATAGTGTTTTTATTTATTTAGCCCTTATCAAAAGTTTGATTTGTTTTTTTTCTTGCAATGAAGTTTGGTTTTTTTTGCATGTGTTTGAGTTAAAACGCTTTATTTTAAAATTTTATTTTCTTTTGTTTTTATTTCGCAAAGAAATGCTTTATTATTTTATTATTTTATCATCTCGGTCGTTTTTGCATGCTGGTGAGAGCATTGGAGAGCTGGTACGCTGTAAAAGCTACCCAGCGTCTGGAAGGGGGGCATGTGACGAGTATCGTCACGCCGCATGCATATTTTATTGTAATACCTATGTTTTTATATATTTGCATGTGAGTTGACTTTTCAGATGTACCCGCGCACCAGAGCTGTACGAGAGTTGATGTATTGCTGAACACGTCGCCTGGTGAGAGAGCGCGCGTGAGAGAGAAGCTTTTAGCGTAACGTTAGGTTAGACGTTAGATTCGATTCGAGCATCGAGCGCGCGAGCCGTGAAGCGAAGGAGCGATCTTCTCGAAATTAATAACATTGTTGCTTGGCATTTATTGTATAAAGATTGCGAACACGCGTGTGAGTGCCACTGTTTTTCGTCGAGAGAGCGTACCGCATACGAGATAGCTGGACCGAAGCGAGACCGCAGTTTACGGCTAATTATTGTAGTAGCGTCCTTCCCATTACTGTAAGTATCAGCTTCTCTTTCTCACTCTCACCAGCGCGTTCAACAATATCAGCTTCCGATTGACCGCGAGATTGTGCACTAACAAAGCACATTTGTACTTTTACTTTGTTATAACTATTAGATAATATAAGCAGTAGCTTTTTACCTAACGTCACTTGTGTATTTCATTTGCGAGTTTATGGTTTTCCCTGTTCCCCTTTATCTAAAACTCACGGAGAATTTAAGTAGAGTAAATCTACATTTAACGTGGACAAACCCCGTTACAATGTGTATGTGTATGTTGTGACGTTATGCTTTTTCCGTCCCTGGGGAGGCTTAGCACAACGTAATGACACCTATGCAGGTTTATCGCGAGCCCGTATTTAATAATTATTGTTGGACGCCCGAACTCGCGATCTTCAACACTTGTCTGCCGGCTTGAGACTCTCTTACACTCTAGGTCACGGGGGAGAGGTGCAGGGAGAATGATACGCAAAATAAGACACGCGACTTTCTAAAATTTAAACACTTTGTAATTTATTAATAATAAAAAAAAATCAAGTTAACATTAAGTCTGCTCGCGGACGCGTGCTTGTCCTCGGGCGAGCTCACCGTCTACAGCGCGGGCTGGCTTTAGGTTATGGACTCGCGGCGGGGAGGTATATTACAACACTCCTACCTGTCTCTAATCCTTTTGCTGTACTTCCTCGCGTTCTGGTGGTACCTCGTTCCCTGAGAAAGCGCTCGCGAAAGAAACTTATCTCTGCTCGAAAAAATGCACACGGAGGGTAAATGCTCGGGTCGCTCTGGTTGTCGCCTTGGAAAATACTCGTTCTCTCTTGTCGTGTCTCGGTCCTCGCGGTACTCGATGCATACTGATTCGCCTCACGCGTTCGGCAACTACGCCGGTTCGCGGCGTCTCTCACTCTCTTACTCGCACTCACGCATTTCCCCTAGATCGCTTTCTCGCGCCTATCACATTTTTCCACGCTTACGCACCATATATGCAATATCGCACTCTCGCGCCCTCTTTTTCAACTCTCATAATTGCGCGCGATTTTTGAAACACGCTTAACGCATGTCTGGCTCTATCAATCACATCTACACATTTTCGCACGGTTACATACTTCGGCACGCTTACATTTTATTCCCCGCTCGCACGCGCGCTGTGGATTGAGCCGTAGCCCTCCACCTTTTCCCAATAGCATACAGCGCATACGCGTTGCCTCCACTCTCTCTTTTGTCTGTCTCTAACGCATTCATCCGCTCGCTATCCATCCTTCTCGCACTCATACTACAGTCAGTTGCTCGCCAACATGGCGGCCGCCGCTCGCGCGCGTACGCCTCGTGGCTCGCATGCCTCGTATCTTGTGTCTCTCTCGCTCTCGTTGCTCCAGCGCTGCGCCGTTCGTCCCTCTCTCTCTCTCTCTCTCGCCTTGGCTGCCGCGCGCTGTTACGCGCTGTGCTTCCCCCTCTCTCTCGCTCTCGCCTCGTGCTGTTGCTGCTCGGCAGCGGCTGCTCTCGGCGCCGCGCTGTCCTCCTGGCTCTACAGCTGACTGCTCGCTTGCTGCTGAAAGCACCACCGAGTATAAGAATCTGTTATCTCAACTGGGTGGTGTCCAGGCGAGCAGCCATCGACGGGATCCCCGTCACAATGTGTATGTGTATGTGTGTATGCGTGCGTGCGCGCGCGCGTGTGTGTGTGTGCGTGTGCGTGTGCGTGTGCGTGTGCGTGCGTGTGTGTGTGTGTGTTTTAGCAGTAATATATATTATTTATACTTAAAATTAAAAATTTTCGAGGTTTGCTCGCTTGGATTCAAACCACAAAAGTCATATATGGCTTAAAAAAATGCAGTTAAATTGTAAAAAAATTATAAGAATAAAAGTATTCTTGATATTTTAATCAGTTTGCTCGGAAACGAAGCCAAATTATGAAAAATGTCGTTCGTACTTTAATTAATTGATTTTTTCACGTTAGAAAAAGTAGCGCAGATACTTTTGCACTATAAATAACTATTTTTATGATTTCTTTGGTCTCAATCCAAGCGAGCAAACCTTGAAAATTTTCAATTTTAATATTTAAATTGCATATAAGACTGCTGATATATATTATATATATATATATATAAGCAGCAATATGATATATATATATCATTTTGACAGATTTTTTTTTGAAAAGCAGAATATAGGCAAAAAATGCCAAAAATCCTGATTTCACCAATTTTGACCCTCTGCAGTTTGAAAGGGCATGATGGGAATAATAAAAAAAAATTTGGAGAGTTGTATTTCTCCGAGTACAAGTGATTTATGATAGTTTGAATAAAAATACATTTTAGCTGATCGATCTCACAGAGAATCATCCATAGGTACTTTTCTTCATTCGGTAAGATCGCAGCGAAAAAAAAACATTTAACGGGTTTATAACTTTTATTTATAAAGCTGTAGAAAATTTTCTATTTAAACAATCATATCGAAACTTTATATTGTAAAGTGCTTATGCAGACCTTTAATTGAAACTATTAAACGCTCCAAAATATTGATTCTAGTTCTCAAAAAAACATTATCATTAAGGTATACTTTTACTGAAATTTTTCTGTGGCGTGCACAGTTCTGAGTCTTTGACCCTGCAAAAATCGTTCCGGGAAAAACATAGCCAGAACCCCCCTTAACTGGGCCCTTTTTTAACTTATCATTAACGATATATGTAAAGGTTTAAAATGTTATGAAAATAACGATGATTTTACAGTTTTTCTATTAGAATACAAAAAATAATTTAATTTAAATTAATTTATAATTAATTACTTAAGCACTATATTTTTTCTAAAAGTAAATAAAGCATAGGATATTATCGGTAACTTATCGGAAACAATTTTTCCAGGGATACGACCAGAGGATATTATCGACAGTTCCTCGCTACATTGTATCGCGACAAAATAACCGAGTTCCTAGTTTTCAATATAACTTATAGGCTATTTTCTACCAGGGGAGTGAATGAAATGAAACGTATACAATCTATTTTATTCATTTAAAGTTGTCCGAATACTTAAGCGGAGTACTTTTTTATTAAATATTTATTTTCATTTTTTAAATCCAAACTTATTTAATTTTTTCTTTTAATACTAAAACTAATTTGTAAAAAATTGCATAAATTTGTAATAAACCGCGAAGAGTATATAATTAAATTTTTTATAATGTCTCGATCTACGCAGATCAAATGTAACCCGATCTGTCTGATGACTGTTCTCCGGATAATTATATAAAATTAAGAGTAGCCACCCCAAATAAGGCGCCCTAGAAATGGGAAATCATGAATTTATAGCGAATTTCCGATGTTCACGGAGATCATCTGAGTCATACTGTATCTGAAAATAGCCCCACTATAGGAAAACCATCGATTAAGCTCGGAAAAACCTACGCGGAAATATTCTGCGCGGCAAATACAGCGCGACAATGGGAAGAACGAACGCTTAAATAGATCTGGAGCGAAAGCTCCGGAGGCTAGTCGACCATCCAGTGATCAAGAGCACGGACGAATCTCTGCCCGTGACCTACTCATTCTATCTCAACCAGTGCTGCATACGGGGAACCGCCGCTTACGAGACGATTATCACGAATCCAACCTCATCCGAAAGTTCGGAAAAGCAAGAGAGCTGAGAGCAACCACCGACTCAAAGCCAGACGCTGCAGCCGCCGACACCTCGCAACCGCTCGACGCTAACCCAGAGCGTCTATTCTTAGAAGCATTGCTGGAGCATCAGAGGGACAACTCAACGCCTCATCGAGCCACACGCACGATCAGCGACTTCCCTACACACATATATACTTACGCACACACGCAAGGTACGGCCTCGTATTCTGTTAGCGCTGCGGGCGTTCACACTCACGTTTGTCTAACACGCATTATATACAGAGGTAATCTCGAAATCCCGCTCTCCTACCCGGTAGGCCATGACCGTGAATACGGTAGCCAAAGGAGAGAATTGTATATAGATTTTTGACTCATAATAAATTTATTAAATTACCAAACACATATTTCCTTTATTCGAAAAAACCATCACACCTCCAATAATAAATATATAGTTGTGAGCGTCACTATCCCGACGTAACACATTTAATATTTATTATTTAAAAATGGTGCATCGGTCGTTAGAACAAACGGAAATCGAGATTATCTGTGATGGTTTTTAAGAAATGTCAGAAAGAAACGCGTTCACTAACTGGCGACAAACAGAAACAGATATTAACGACACAACGCTGTTAAATCAATTCCGAACAAAAGAAAAGGAAGTAGAAGAAGCGTGCGCGAATGATTCGAAGGAAATTGACGTATTAATTACAGAAGCCTTGCAACTTTCAAAAAAATTATCTCACACATGCCAAAAATATAATTTAGACGAACCGGAAGACGTGTTGAAATTTCCTAAGGATAAATCAAAATTTCTCAAATATCGGGAAAATTTAGATAAAAGTAGTTCAAGCAGCGAGCAAGAGGTTGACGATAGAGTAGTAGAGTCTTTGGTCGCTTTAGGACCAACAAAAAAATTTCAGCTCCAACGAGAGAGCTTTCTGAAAGATAAACGAACGGAAATAATCGAAAATAACGAAGTACATCCAATCGAAATAAATACTCCATTAAGTATTAAACAGGGATATACCAGCACTCCTTTAACGGAAAAAGGAGGGGCGATTTCAAAGAAAAAATTAATATCTTGCTTAGAGGAGGTGAATTTAGATAATTCATTACAGAACACAAAGCAAGAGATACAGGATTTGAAAACTCGTCTAACGCCAGTAATCGGAAAAAAGAGAGTTGAAGAATATTTTTCAAAACCCGAAAATATTAAAGAAATTAATAATACACTTACAAGCAATCCCGGATACGGAGCAATTGAAATTTTTACAAAATTCAAAAATCAGATAACGGAATTTTTCAATCAGCCACATAACACCGATTATAAAATTCAAGAAAATACGGAGGAAAGCAACGCGCTATATTTGTCAATTCCAAATACACCCAGTAATTTAATAGCACCGATTAGACAAGAAATCATGGCGAACGACGGTATGAGGGGAATGTCGATTTCAAATATTCTGGACATAATTCCAAGATACAACGGACAAAATATACATTTAAACGCTTTTCTTGACGGATGTCGGGAAGCGAAAGAAATGGTTTCAGCAGCGCGCGAAGCAGAATTAGTAAAATTTATACGAATGAGATTATACGGAGACGCACTAACGTGTAGTCGGGGTCAAACATTCGCCACAATGACGGAGATAATAAATTTTTTTGAAAGAATATATGGCTCAGCAAAAACTTTCCACGATTATACGGGTGAACTAGCAAAAATACGGCAGAAACGGAACGAAGCAGTAATTACGTTCTTTAATAAAATTAAAGAAATTCAAAAAGAAATGTTGGCAACGGCTTTACGGGAAGAGAGATACACAAACGAGACGCGACAAACATTCACCGCGGAAATCGAGAGAGATTGTATCAAATTTTTTAAGAGGGGTCTACGCTGGGAAATCAAGAGCCGAATGGGCGAGCATACGACGCTAAACGAAGCGCGAGAACAAGCGATAGAAATAGAAAGAGACTACGCCGGATGCGGGCTCGACTCAGACAGCGCAGATGAATCAAAGGCCAAGGTTAAGGAAACCCGGAAGATTAAAATAATTGATCCACAAACGCCTCAATCAATTCCCATGATAGCATGCAGTTATTGCGGAAAAGCGGGACATATTATGATGAACTGTCGAAGATTTTTGGGACAACAATTCAATGGATTCAATAATAATCAATCAAAAAATGGAAACTATTTACAACAAAATAGACAAAATAATAGACATTTTGGTGGATGGAATGCGGAAAACCGCCGCAGAACCGAATTTTTACCTAATACCAATAATAAGAGCAACAATAATTATAATAATAATAATTCTAATCGACCCACGATTAGCAATAATTATAGTCAAGGCGAATACCGCGGAAATCCCGGACCACCTCGTAATAATAACACGAATAACAATAAACCAATTCCTCAATGCTACCATTGCGGAAAAACGGGACACATACAGCGAAATTGTTATAAATTTATACGAGAACAACGTTCCAATGATACACAGGGAAACGACAGAACTCTTTCGCGGGAGGGCGCCTCGAAAGAGTTAGTCGCTGGCACACGCCCAAGGAACCAGCAGGCGGAGCCGGCACACGCATAGAGACCATAAATCTCAGCCAAAAAAGTACGTCTCCAACAATTAAAATCGACATTGGAGATTTTCGAAGACCGCTCGAATTCATGTTAGATACTAGAGCGGGAGTTAGCCTAGTGCGCGAGTCGGAGGTAGCGCACTACGCTGACATAAATAGACAAGAAGTGATTAATTTAAAAGGTATAACGGATGGATATATCCCTACGCTAGGAAAAATAATAACAAATTTTAATGACATTGCTGCTGAATTTCATATTGTGGCCGATAACTTCCCTATAAAAGAAGCGGGAATTCTCGGAAATGATTTCTTTCGCAAAAGTGATGCGAAAATAAATTTCAATGAAAATTATATAGAGGTGAATGGACAGATAATTCCATTCATGAAAAATACTACAGGCGATGTGTCACGAGAGCTGCGGGTCGGTTCTGAGAAGATACATGCGCGAGAGGCCGAAAATAGAAAAGAGACTATAGGAGACTCCAGGAGGGGAGATCTCGACTTTGACTATGATTATATGGAAATGAGCTCGAGCAACGATGATGATCAAGTAAAAAACCTGCAGGTGAATTTGAATAAAAGAGTTAAGTTTGATAATGCGTGCGCAACACACATACAAACAAATAATATTAAAAATGAAAAAGATAATAATGAAAGAATTGCAATTTATGAAATCAAGAATAATAAGGATAAAAGTAATGAAATTGAGATTGAAAATAATGAAATTGAGAATAATGAAATTATGATTGAAAACAATGAAATTGAAAATAAGGAAACGGAAGAAAGTTTACAGAAGACAATGAACGAAATAATTACGGAAATTAATAAAATAGAAATTATGCGAAATAAGCAAGAGAATATTGATGATGAAAATATTAATGATGAAAAAAATGAAGAATATTTCGTGGGTGCGGAAATATTTGAAAATTTATATGGCGATAGGGAAGAGAATGGAATAGATAATAATTATTTTATTAAACATTATATTGAAAACGGCGATATGGATAATCTATGCAGCAATTACATGGAAATTTCAGAAAAGGATTATTATTCTACCGAGGTGAAACCAGCCGAGATGAGCACGTCTATTTTACAAATCAAAGAGACAAAGCCAATACCAAGAATAGATCGACTAAAGGCGCTCCTAAAAATAGACCATCTGACGGAAGAAACAAGAGAACCAATAATCAAATTAATCGAAGAATACGCCGACTGCTTTCACTTGAAAGGCGAATATTTGGGAACAGCTAAAGTGCCGAGCCATCGCATTGTTACAACAGATGATATACCGATTTACGAAAGACCATACAGACCGGCGCACTTATTAAAATTAGAAATGGAACGACAAATAACGGAGATGCTGAAAAGCGATATTATAAGACCTTCAAACTCCCCATACGCATCACCAGCATTTCTAGTAGCTAAAACACCGGACAGCAAAGGAAATCCTCGCTATCGATTTGTAGTAGATTACAGAAAGTTAAATGACAAAACCGTAAAAGATAAATACCCTTTACCGAATATTTTAGATATTATTGATCAATTAGCAGGTGCCCAATACTTCTCGGTATTTGATTTGGCGCAAGGATTTTTTCAAGTACCTGTACATGAGCCTGATAAATACAAAACAGCATTTTCTACACATCAGGGACTATTTGAATTTAATAAATTACCAATGGGTATGACAAATTCTCCCGCATCTTTTATGCGCGGAATTGACATAGTCTTCAAAGATTTACAAGGTAAGGAGATATTCCTATTTTTAGATGACGCAGTAATATACGGCAAAACGGTTGAAGAACACAATCAAAAATTTGAGAGATTTTTGAAAAGATTAAGAGAAGCAAATCTCAAGATGCAACCAGATAAATGCAAATTTTTGCAAGAGGAGGTAATTTATTTAGGACATCTACTCACCAGAGACGGAGTCCGCCCCGATCCTAAAAAAATCGAAGCAGTGAAAAATTTTCCGAGACCCAAAACACAAAAAAATATACGCGAATTTCTCGGTTTAGCCGGATACTACCGCAGATTTATTGAAAAATTTTCAGGAATAGCAAAACCCTTGAGTGACCTTTTGAAAAAAGAGACCGACTTTAATTGGTCAGACGAAGCCGAAGAAGCATTCACAATTTTGAAAAAGAAGTTATGTGAAAAGCCAATATTGCAAATAGCCGATTTTGAGAAACCTTTTATTGTTCGTACTGACGCATCGTTAGTAGCGGTTGCGGGAATCCTATCTCAAGGAGAGATAGGAAAA
>JACCIB010001223.1:0-47389 GCA_018906965.1 Philotrypesis tridentata
GATGATATGGTACGCACGGCTAGAGGCTGATATGACAGACTTCTTTAACATTTTACGCATGTACTACTATTGCCCAGTTACGGGGATGTTACAAACAGAAGATACAGGTGTTCCCCTCATAAAGAAATTATCAAGACATGAATTAAAGGTAAAAAATTAAAACTGCAACTTTTACGATAATTCATTATCGCGTGAAAAAATAATTTTCATGTTTTTTTATGTAGCCAAAGATGATGATTGCTTTACGAGTATCTGGAAAACCAGTGCGCTGCATAGTAAAACAAGATACACGCAAGTGTCTGCTTTCGATACGGGAGAGCATTACGAGATCTCGAGTTTACACGAAACGATGGGGATATACTACTTGAAGAAGAATTTCTCACACTGCCGCCCCGAGCCTATCTGTGTGCTCTAGCCTGTACTGGGCCCCATACTGCTCACGGCGGGCGTTGGACCGACACTGCGTGCAAGATATTCAAGCGCGTTACGGACGGCTACAGTCTTCGTGGCATTTTCACTAATAAAGGGCTTCTTACCGAATTCTGCCTACATCTTACTCGTCAGCATAGGTCTCTCTGCTGTGCACGTGAATCTCATCTTACCTGCTTTCAATGTCGCTGTGCACGACGCCCGAGGCCTTCGCCACCCAATTTTTACGCGCGACAAACCATTGAATACTGTAGATATTTTAGATATAGAATATATGGAAGAGCAACAGCAACAACAACAAATTTATTAGTGTGTATATGTGTAAATTAATCAAAGACGGTAAATAGAAAAATATTATGTTTTAATAAAATGTTATTAGTAAATAAATTTTTGTACATAAAAAATAATTTGTATTAATCATCCATCTCAATATATGTAGTTTTAAATTCCAACGCTTCGTCTATCGCAACGCTTTTTTTACTCTGCCTAACTTTTTTGAAAATATCCATTACATCCTCAAACTTTAATTCTTTAACGAATCTAACAGACACCCACATTTTACCATTTACAAAACTCGCGCAATTAACAGTCACCCCGATTTTATCTATTGGTTTTTTAGCATATTTTTTTAAATGCTCTACAATCTCCTGAAAAGCTTGATCTATCCATTCGCTAGGGTCGACGTTACGTGGTAGCGGTTTAAATTTAAACACTGTTATGCGGTCTTGCACCTTCATATCATCGCTTTTCTGTATCACATAGTCATTGACAACGCGAATAGCGTTATTGTCCGCATCGTCTGAAAAATAGTAAAAGCAAAATACTCTTTTTTATACAAATTTATTTCAGTAAAAAATATATTTAAAACAAACATACAATTTTTACATTAAAAATAATTATACATAAAATTTATTTATTTTTTTATAACCAAAAGGATAAGAACGCTTCGCAGATTTGAACCATCTCTTTCGCAAAACAATCGAACATTTTTTCTCTTCATTTACAGATACAATTTCATGAAGCGCCGTTCGTCGCAACACATTGCTTTTTACTATCAATTGGTTGTTTACATTATTAAAATTTTTTGCATTATAATTTTCGACCATTTGTACAACAGTATTAAAATTAATGATTTCGCTTGTCAGATAGTTTTGTCTGAAACCCTTAATTTTACACACATCGTGAACCGAACCATCGGCTTTACGTACACGATACGCGTAAAATTTTGGGCCTCCCGAGACAAAACATTCGATATAAGCTCCCGGGCCATAGTCTTCCAATTCGTTCGTAAGCTGACCAAGATACGGCCCGGTCGGAGGCTCGTACGACCCATCGCATTTAGTCGTATATATGATAGAATCGGTGTCGTAATACAATACACGCGTTCCTAACTTGTATAGATACGTGTACAATGTTAATCGCGCCTGCGCTGTAGTATACGCAGCAACGACTACGCTCGTGCATGGTGAGTTTGACTCCACCTCATCTATGTATTTCCAATTTACGTAAAAAGCATTCTCACTCGCCCATTCGAGTGCTTCGACAACAATGTCGGGGTCGGTAATAAATTTTGACAGTTCTTCACGCCCCCGAACTATACTAGTCTGAGACAGATTGCCTCTCTGACCGAATTTACCCCAAAGCGTATTTAAACATAATTTTGCAACAGCGCGTAGCCCCGAATTTTTCTCTATTTTATTCAAATCTAATTTAATGCCCTCCTCGCGCTCGTAGTCGTCAACGTACTGCCTTTTGTCCGCATCGGTCACGACATTCGCGGGGAAACCCGAACTCTCTTGTTTAATTTTTAAAAATGTATTTATGTACCCGGTGAATAAACCGCCAGTGTCTGTAGTGCGGTTACACTGCGTGACCGAATATTGCCAGATAACACTTATATTCTTTAATACATAGCCATGTTCCAACGCCTTTTTTATCTCAAGAGCGACCCACGTACCGCTCAAAATTCTATCCTTTTCGTTTTCGTGACAACACTCGCCTTGTCTCGACTCTACGCAGCACGAGTGGCAGAGGGGGAAGAGCAGACGGTTGTGCATACGGTACGGTAACAGCGGGTGGTATAGGTCCCTCGGCGGTAGGATCTCGCACTGTACGAGGCCTTCGACGTTTCGACTAAACGTTTCGAAATTTTCACCGGTGAGCTCGCGGCACATACTACCGATATATACTTTTGGATGACCGACAGGATACACACCCATCTTGCAGATGTACGGGTACAGAGAGCAAACGTCGACATATCGGATTTTCTCACCGGGATCTACTTTGTAAAGAGTCACGACGTTACCAGTCCGACCGCCGTAAAAAGCCGCCCGAGGATTCAACGAAACATTTTTTTGCGCGAGAGGGTGTCGTTTAACTAGTTTTTTAAAATCTGGATTAACTACAATTGATTTTTCAAATTCACACTCCCACATCTCGATAAGTGTGTATCCGTATGATTTTATGCGGCGCGACATTATGACTGTGTTTTCGTATCGCTGCTCAAATGTTGTTTTATCAACGAGAGCTCGCGTACGCTCATTTTTAAAACACTTTGGGCAACCATGCCAGTAGCACCCATGAAATTGATAAACCACCCCTTTCGCGTTATCTACAGACAAAAAACCGTCGACGATTGGACCCTCGATTAAACGGTATTCTCGACTTCGCCCCGCGTGTACGATTTCGCGACCGGTCCGATGCTCTTCCCACAAAAGCCACTCTATACACTTTTGAGAGTAGTTGCCTGCTCGTAAATAACCCTGCGCAGGTACAAGGCCTATTGTGTCCCTCTCTAAGTAATTCTTCCTATAGACACGAGAGCAGGCGCTTGCGAGTGTCACACTTTCCGCAAACGGATCGACATTTGCGACATTTAAAAAGATTTGACGAAATTTCATACAACCCTGGCGTAAGATGATGACGTCTTGCTGACAGTACTCGAGTAATTCTTTTTTTAAATCGAAAACAAAGTCTTCAGAAATCGAGGTATACCACTCGTAAAAGTTTGTGCGTTCTTGCAGCGTCATCGCGTCGGGGCAATAAGTTTCGGCCGGAGGATATACACCTTTATAATTTTCGTTTTCGATGGTATTAAAACGATGCGGAAAATATCCTTTTTTCACACCTTCCGCGAGACCAAAAGTTTTGGGAAAAGATGCGAGTTTTGATGGTATATAACTGAAGGAATCTATGAAAATCGTTTTTCCTATCTGCATTCGTATTATGTTACGACCATTTAAAATAACTTCAGGATCATTACCGTTCTCTACTAAATACTTCATAATAAATTGCGCATCAAAGGCTTTGGCGTTATGCGCGATACAGATAAACGTAGAGAAACCGATTTTCTTTTTACGAACTACGAAATCAACAAAATGTGCCAGACATTCGGCGCCTGCATACACGTGCTCACGAACCCCACAAAATGCGCATAGCCGCCTCGACTCGTCGGAGAAGCAAGCGTCGCAGCATACTTGCACAACGCACAAGATTGGTTTTAAAATTTTTACATTGCTGATCTCGTTTAGTTTTTCTTCGCACGTTTCAAAATCGTAAAAAATAAAACAATTTTCGGGGTGTATTTTTGTATTTTTTCTAACTGTCACGGGCTGCATCATACACAGTACGTTCAACGAGTGGATGCTTCGACATATTTTACAAAAAATTTTACCGCATTCGTGTTTCCTTTTAAAATTGTTGACGAGGCGTTGGCATGTTTTACAAAAGAAATAATTCAAACATAAAGATCTAGTCGAGTTTCCCTTTGACCCCGTATATTTTTTATCACGAGCTACAGAACCGATTTTACGATGATTTCTAAAACAGTCATCGTTGTAAAAACTACGAGCGCAATCGTTGCATCGTACATTTCGCTCGCCACCAAAGCATCTTGGGGTAGTAAAACACGCATCGCATATGGCATCGCATGCGTGTTGATGTATGCTTTTGTACGAAAAATTACATGGTTCACAAAAAAATAATCCATTACGAACGCCTAATAAATTCAATACAAGGTCGAAATGCTCCCGCTCGCGATATGCCATAATGTTGATAATTTTTTCAAACGGACCTTTTTGCGTGCCGTCGAAAAATAATGGTGCATCTTTTTTTCCGAAAGTTTCGTAAATGTAAACACGAATAGCTATCTTTTTCTTTTGAAAAAACTTTTGAAATTTTTCGAGTTCGCAGAGTCCACATCCTCGATCTTGTGCGAGTTCAACACCCGATTTTATCATTAGTCGCGATGCGCGATATTTTTGATGCGTCAGTCTTTCTTTTATTTCGCGCCATTCCTTAGCCCATTCGGGTGTCGCGTCTTTTCGAATAAATACTTCGCCACAAACCAACGCACGCGGTAGACACAAGTTGTCGTCGTTTTTTATAGACAAAATACTACGTTTGTCTAGAATATTTTCCACATTGCTTCTACTACCACCTTTTCCCTCAAAATCGTCGAATCATTCGGTATCAAAATCATCAACCCACCCACTCGAAATCGCGACCGAATTCTCACTATACATACACGAATATTCTTTAGAATTATTTTTGAAAACACTACCATTCTGAGATGACAGCCGGTCCGAGGATCGTTGCGAGGGCTGGCTGCGGGAGGTTGTTGACCTACTACTGCTTCGGCCTCTTCCTACTTGGAGCCGAGAGACCCCCTGATGCGTCGAGTCCTGACTGGTGTAACTGCAGCCACTGCTACACATTTCTCTGTACACATCCACATGCACCAACACTTTCGTACCACATGCACTATTATTTTTTTCGCAATCTTCACTATTATTTTTTTGTTTTTTTGTTTTAGGCGTTTCAACAATGTCGTCCTTGCTCTGTGCTCGTGATCCAACATCTGAAATTAATATAAAATTAGTTTAAGAATTACGACGAAATATTTGAATTAAAATTACTAACAATTAAACCTCGGCCGGTCCTCGAAACGCCTCAAACACTCTGTACACATCATCTCCCGATGGTGGAAATGACTTTGGATCGTTGTAAAATTCTGTAACGATCCATTCAAATACACGTGTTGCTGTCGTCCGAGGAGCCGGTAGCCAAGGCGCAATTATCATATCCTCACACGCTACGATTTAAGGACGTAGATATAAGAAAATGATGTAGGAAAAAAAGATAAACTTGATTAGTTACCTTGATAGGCAGCGAGAGCCGCTTCTCGACATTTTTCCATATGGTCCGAGGGTGCGGCATTCTGTTGTGTCCCCAAATTCACAACTAGCTGCGCCCGTCGTCGGTCCATTCTCCGCGTGTCGTCAGCACTAATTTCATCATCAGGGCTCGTAACGTTTTGGATCATTGACATGATCTCAACGATTTGGGTCCTGGCTTCGCTCATAATGCTGAGCACAAATTCGCGTGTCTCTTCGCGAACAACGTCCAGGGCGTGGAGACGCCCTATAAAAAATATGAATTATTTTTTTAAATCTATATTATAAATGTTTAAAAAATACTATAAAAATTTGAAACTTACGCAATTCGTAAAACCGTCGCATAAGCGGCTGTGAATAATTTTCTATGTCGATCCTGTCGTCAGCAGTGAGACATCGACCCGCGAGATAAATCGCTAGGTCGCACTGGTGGATGCACACGTCGAACATAGTAAACACATCCTTCAAATCACTGAACGCAAGTATGTAAAAATACTCAAACACGAGCGACGATATTGACAGGTCAAAAAATCTCGACCACCACACGGGGTTACAGCGCTGCCGCAAACGATCGTACCATACGCACGCTAGCGCAGCGCACGTCACTACCACGTGTTGAAAATCAGCCACTATCTTTTTTGCCTCGGAAGTCGGCATTTTTGTATAAGATACACAATTACACACAATCACTAGACACAAGAAATTTTACTGCCAACGAAGTGTGCGCTCGGCGTTTGAGGAAAAGACTAAACCTCGTCGTGTGGGCACCTTGGCTTTTTATAATAGCCACCATACTAGCTTGCTACAGTTTTCCGCCCTACATCTGCATTCACACCCCCGCAGAAAACTTGCGCATCGTCGCCACTTGATCTCGTGAGAATCGCTGTAAAACATCCATGTTAAAAATCTGCCTTAGAGAAAAGGATCTGAAACACTTGTCTCGGGCTTGGTTTAGAGTTCTTTACGCCACCCCTGAAAACTTTGAGAAAAATCGTGTATCGACGACTGAAATCCACCGAAAAAAATCTAGCGCGGAAAACGAACATACATCTAAATAGACAGCTGTGCATCTCCTAAGAGCCACTGCTTAAAAAACACATGTGGCTCGCCACACACGTGTGAAAATAAATCGGGCGAGTTATATGCGTGTGTGTGTGTATATGACTTGTGCAACGGTTGGAGGATGGGGGGGTGTGGCCAGATGTCGTGATTTAAAACAGAAACACGCTCAAGGGTTTTTCCAACGCGCTTTCCTCGGGAAAAGTGTCAGTTTACAGCTAACCGTCGAAGCGATCTCATTAAAAAAAGTATACACGCTTCTAGAGTGAATTAGTCATGGCGCAAGAAATGTTGAAAAGAAAGAACGAAGATTTTGAAAACGAGGATGGAAATAAGAAAATAACCATGACACGTAATAGAGAAATAAAATCCGCGATAGTCGGATTGTTAACAACAGTGTATTCGTTAAATAAATCTGGTTCAAAAAAAATTAGTGTGAGCTTAGTGTACGATGAAGAAGATGATATTTTCAAGCCATCGATTCAGTTAATCAACAATCAATTTTCTCATGGTTTTCCATTAAGTTCCGGAGCGTGGATGACTCTCATAGACAATCTTGAAAAGATTACCAAATATTTCGATTGTGTGTACGAGGATTTACCGAGCATCGCTTTGGACGACGAGACAGAGTTGCGCTTTACAACCTCTTACGGCTTGAAATCAATTCTTTTTGCAAAGACGATCAACGAGTCGGAAAATAAGAAGAAAGATTTTTATTCGCCCGGCGTTGTTCTGCAGATGACGAGTTTTGAAGGTATCAAGAGGGCTGCTGTTTGTGTCGAGGAGCGTTTTCATCGTTTGGAACGTATCACCGATGCAGTGAACAAGTGCAAGGAGCACACCGCACTCGAAGTATTCAACATTGCCACACCCGAGGAGTATTCCAACGACGAATTATTAACAGCGTGCATCGAAGAAAATACAGACAATATTCGAGAAAAAGTTTCGCAGCGATTTGCAAAACCAATAGATATCTATTTTAAAAATTTTTACTTTGATATTTTTTATAAAGAATTGACGACTGTGTACATAAAAATTTTACAAAAATGTATATCAAAATTATCTGAAAAAAATATGTAAACGATTGTAAAATAAACAATACTTTTTTCTTGAATAAACGAAATTTTGTAAAAATATATTCATTCTATTTCAATATTCACAACACCTAAGAATTCCCTCTCGTACATATTAGACAAATGCTCTCGATATACGAAAATCATCCTGAAAAGGCTGGGTCTGCTCGACACGTGCGCGCTCCTTTTCGCACTTTTCCTAGGCGACATAGAATTTCCTCTAGTATATATTAGTCAAATGCTCTCGATATACGAAAATCATCCTGAAAAGGCTGTGTCTGCGCGACACATGCGCGCACCTTTTCGCAGCCCTTTTCGCGCTCTTCCTGGACGACGGTCTGCTCAACACGTGTAAGTTCCCCACACCTACGGTTTTGCTCTAGTTTGGGACTTTTCGCAAAACGGAAAATCTGCGACACCCAGTTTCTGTCTCGTCGTTGAAGTGACAGGGTCTATTTTCCGTTTTGTAACATGTACCGTAACAGCAAGAAAACAGCCGTTTGTGTAGGTGTTTTTTTTTAAAAGTGCATTTTTTTTATTAGTGTGTGACGTAGCTCATAATTAGTGTTTTATTTTTATAGTTCGAGCTCTGGAACCACACCAGAGCTATACGAAGAGCGCGTCGCGAGGGGCGACTGTGTACATAAAAATTTTACAAAAATGTATATCAAAATTATCTGAAAAAAATATGTAAACGATTGTAAAATAAACAATACTTTTTTCTTGAATAAACGAAATTTTGTAAAAATATATTCATTCTATTTCAATATTCACAACACCTAAGAATTCCCTCTCGTACATATTAGACAAATGCTCTCGATATACGAAAATCATCCTGAAAAGGCTGGGTCTGCTCGACACGTGCGCGCTCCTTTTCGCACTTTTCCTAGGCGACATAGAATTTCCTCTAGTATATATTAGTCAAATGCTCTCGATATACGAAAATCATCCTGAAAAGGCTGTGTCTGCGCGACACATGCGCGCACCTTTTCGCAGCCCTTTTCGCGCTCTTCCTGGACGACGGTCTGCTCGACACGTGCGCGCTCCTTTTCGCACTTTTCCTAGGCGACATAGAATTTCCTCTAGTATATATTAGTCAAATGCTCTCGATATACGAAAATCATCCTGAAAAGGCTGTGTCTGCGCGACACATGCGCGCACCTTTTCGCAGCCCTTTTCGCGCTCTTCCTGGACGACGGTCTGCTCAACACGTGTAAGTTCCCCACACCTACGGTTTTGCTCTAGTTTGGGACTTTTCGCAAAACGGAAAATCTGCGACACCCAGTTTCTGTCTCGTCGTTGAAGTGACAGGGTCTATTTTCCGTTTTGTAACATGTACCGTAACAGCAAGAAAACAGCCGTTTGTGTAGGTGTTTTTTTTTAAAAGTGCATTTTTTTTATTAGTGTGTGACGTAGCTCATAATTAGTGTTTTATTTTTACAGTTCGAGCTCTGGAACCACACCAGAGCTATACGAAGAGCGCGTCGCGAGGGGCGAGCGCTACCAGAGGAGCCGCCGGTGGGCTCGCGGACCTGGAGACGCATAAGTGTAAGGGTATTGTTGAAATTTAACCAAATTTATTATTATTATATATATATATTTAACTGGAGATTTTTTTTTTTTACAGTTTGTTCCCTGGGGTGTTACAAGAATTTTTAGGAAACTTCGTAAAACCGACAATGAGAAAATGTGGATGGGCGAACAAGAGGACTTTTGTCTCGACCGACTCTTCTTATTCGAGCGGGTCGAGTACTCGAACAGCGCTGTGTTGTTATCGGTGGAGATCACGGCCCACTGTGTGTTGTTTTTTGTTGGTGGGCTTACAATAGCCAAAATAGATAGAAATAATTAATTGTAGACAGTTGTGAGAAAAAGTGAAAATAGTTTAAAAAGTGTGTGAATATATTTAAATTTTTTAATCAATTTTTGTTTGTTTTTATTGCGCGCTCGCCCAGCCTCTCTCTCTCTCGCTCGCCCACGCACGCCGCATCGGTCGGCTTCGGCCCCGCTCGGCTCGCTTCGGGCGGGGCTTTCAAATTCACGACTCTTGCGCTCTACTCTCTCTCCACGCATCTCTTGGCACGTGGCAGAAGACGCAGAGCGCATGCGTCGTTTATACCGTACCTCTCGGCTAGCTTCGGGCGGGGACTTGGAATCTTCTAGACTCTCTCTCGCACCATCTGGCGCACACTCCAGCATCTCTCTCTCTCTCGCCCACGCACAGCATCTCTCTCTCTCTCTCTCTCTCGCCCACGCACACCATCTCTCTCCCACACACAGCATCTCTCTCTCTCTCGCCCACGCACACCATCTCTCTCCCACGCACAGCATCTCTCTCGCACAGCATCTCTCTCCCGGGCGGCGGCGGCGGCGGCGCCGGGGACCAGCTCACCACAGCGGGGAGAGCTCCAGCGGGTCCAGCTCGCGACCGCGAGCTCCCTCCCCCCACCCGCTCGCGGCTCCCCCCACCACCCGGCTCGCTCGCGCTCGCTGATTGGCTCGGGTATACCGTGCCTCACTGACGTCACGACTGGCGCCGCTAGGCCACGCCCACGACGGCGGGGTAGAGCGTGCCTCTACTACTGTAGTGTCCCTTTTCTGACGGTTCATTTAGATCGTTGAAATTAAATTCGAATTTGAATAAATAAGTTGGCTAACAAAAAAATTTAATAGATGTAAGCGATTTATAAAACTAGAAAAGGCTAACCGAATTTGAATGACAAAAATCGACTGGTAATTACTTGATAAAGTGAGTGCTCAGATTTTCATGATTACACTAACAAAGTTTTGTTTTTCAATTTTTCAATATTATGAATTTTTGTATAAAACATTATTCGTTTTTAAAATTTACTAATAATAACAAAACTTGAATCATAAAAATCGGATGATTTCACATTAATTAATTTAGGCCAAGCGCCCTAGCTTTTTTGTGGACATAAAAGTAGCCCGGCAACGGATACAGCGATTATATAGAGAAAGGGAAGCCCATATACTTTTGGACACGAAATATGTGCGGGAACGTTGTTTATTATTAATAATAAGACGTCATAAGATGCAAAAAAGCATTTTTTCTTAGTTTTTTGCTTTTAACTCGTAAAATAAGAGATTAACGTAAAAAAGTAAAGAGAGAAAAGTTGTAGCTGATTAAATTGCGAAAAAACTCATATATTGAGCGTCTCTATCCGATGAATGGACATGGAGGAAACCTCGGAAAACCGTGGAAAACACCGCAAAATCAACATTTTTTTAAAAATTGAAAACTCAGCCATTTTTTAACTTTAAAATTTGAAATGAAGGAAAGGCTTTATACCTACTTTCATGTCCCCAAAAACTGGAGTGATTTGAACAAGAAAATGTATTTTTTTAGATTTGCGAAAAAGGGGTTTTGAACAGATGAAAAACGAACTGAAACGTGAGCGAAAACGGTCGAGCGCGTGGCGTCGTATCACGCTTGTATATCTATATACACTTTCTCTGCCACCACTGCCGCGCGCTCGGCCGTTTTCGCTCACGTTTCAGTTCGTTTTTCATCGATTCAAAACCTTTTTTTCGCAAATCCAAAATATACACTTCGTTGTTCAAATCATAAAATTTTCAACGCTGTATTCCAAATTCCAGTAGGACTCCCCAATTTCTCGTGCTCGCGCACACAAAAGTGCACTAAAATCGTACATAAAAAATTCAATTTGCAATTATGCAAAAAGTAATTGGCGCAGAGCTCCATTTTTTTGGCGATGTGAAAGTAGGTATAAAGCCCTAGCTTCATTCTAAATTTGAGCCTTAGAAGTGCAAAAATGGCTGAGTTTTCAATTTTTAAAAAAATGTCGATTTTGCGGTGTTTTTCACGGGTTTCCGAGGTTTCCTCCATATCCATTCATCGGATAGAGACGTTCAATATATGAATTTCTTGGCAATTTAATCAGCTACAACTTTTTTCTCTTTACTTTTTTACGTTAATCTCATTTTACGAGTTAAAAGCAAAAAACTAAAAAAAAATGCATTTTTGCATTTTATTATTAATAATAAACAATGTTCCCGCACAGATTTCGTGTCCAAAAGTATACGGGCTTCCCTTTTTCTATATAATCGCGGTATCCGTTGCCGAGCTACTTTTAAGTACACAAAAATGCTAGGGCGCTTGGCCTAAATTAATTAATATGAAATCATCCGATTTTTATGATTCAAGTTTTGTTATTATTAGTAAATTTTAAAAACGAACAATATTTTATACAAAAATTCATAATATTGAAAAATTGAAAAATTTTAAGGAAAAATTTTATTTGTAGAGGTTGTGCCCTTAGGTGTGACCAGGTGTGACCCTCATTAGAACGCTCTAGCCAAGGGTCTGCCACTGGTGTCATAAAAGGCTTAGTCCTCTCTGTACGGGTACCCATATAAGACAGCATTAGAAAAAAATTCTACTCTCAATTTTCAAATAAACAATTTTTAAACAAAGGTAATTTTTGGCTTACGTCAGTTCATGCGTAATGATTACTTATAGTTACAAAACTTGAATCACGAAAATAGGAGCATTTTCACTATTATCAATTCACAGTCTGTAAGTGAAGATTATCAAACTAGTCTAATAATCTCAGGTAGTTACCATTCGATTTTTATCATTCAAATTCTGCTGAAATAAGCCTTTTCTGTAGAATTACATATCTGTTCATAAAGTATTTATTTTGCAAATTTTGAATTATTATGAATTGTTCACGTTCAGCCTCCGAGATCGCCCTTTACCCTCATAAAATTTTCGGAAACACTACCCATTTTTTCACTGTAGTATTTGATGCTCAATTTTTTCTGCCCACACTCTCAGCATCGCGCGTTTCGTCGGGGACATGCGTAGGTAGCCATCTCAGAAGGTGATGACCACATGTTGGCCTGCCACGCATTGCTACCGTTGGTGTGCGTTGATCAGCCCGGACTAGTAGGAGAATGCAAAAAAAAACCTTCAGCTAAGGAAAGATAGAAGATGGCACCACTCGTTTATGCTAATTATTAAAATAAACTAATATTTTGAAACTTTTATCCATGCTTGAAGATAAATTTTGTTTTTTTATGTACAATTACGTTTACGAAATTCGTCTAACGTTAAAAGAACAATAGTTACAGAGGAAACTGTAATTTTAAGTTATCGACACATAGCTTCGAGATTTTTGAAACGTTCTTGATCCCCTTAAGGGGACCCAACACGTTTAAAACTTGAAAAAATCGATATTTTTTTTATGATCGGTTTTCATAGGAAATTTATCATAGAATATGCTCCCGAAAGCCGTTTTTCGTAAAAAAATTTTCCCTCAAAATTATAAGCAAAATACTGAATAAATATTTTGCCTGTTTTTTCGCTAAATTGCGTAATTAAAATCATTTATTCAAGATACCTAAAAATTTTGATTTTTTTAAATAAATCCAGGCAGAACTAGATATTTTCATTGTAATTATAAAAAACAATGTTATTACATATATATATATGGGTGGTTCTCTGACAAATCGAGCGGTCGATTTTTTGACCCTATCGAAAAAAATTTTTAAAATGTTCCTAAGAGACATATGAGTATCCCTGAATTTTTTCAGATTTTTTGCATCAAGTATCTTCGAGTTACAGAGGGTCAAAGTTGATGAAATCATGTTTTTTTGTTTTTTCTGGCTAGTTTCATCAATTTGTAGATCCTCAGGGAAGCATTTTTCACTATAGAGATATATAATATTTTATTCTGCAAATTTTCTATACTATTCAAAAAAATTATTTTTGATGTCGTATATATTTTAAAAAAGTTATAAGTCATTTAAGTCTTAAAATCAAATTTTAGGAAAGTTCGATCATCCAGATCATAACCAAAAAATTCATGAAGATACCTTTCTTCAATTCAAAAAAGTCTGCGAAAGACCCAGAATGTCAGAGGCCTTGGTTTCTCTGTAAAAAATCAGTATATCCGTTCATATATGAAAATAATTTAGTTTTATTGCTATATCGAAGCATTTCACTAACCTTCTCATTTTTTTAATGACTGAAATTATTATAAAAAAATTTACGTAATTGATAAAATTGGTTAAATTCTTCGATATAGCAAAAAAACAAAATTTTTTTCATATATGAACGGATATAATGATTTTTTACAGAGAAACCAAGGCCTCTGACATTCTGGGTCTTTCGCAGACTTTTTTGAATTGAAATAACATACCTTCATGAATTTTTTGGTTATGATCCGGATGATCGAACTTTCCTAAGATTTGATTTTAAGACTTAAATGACTTATAACTTTCTTAAAATATATATATAAGACATCAAAAATAATTTTTTTGAATAGTTTAGAAAATTTGCAGAAAAAAATGTTATATATCTCTATAGTGAAAAATGCTTCCCTGAGGATCTACAAATTGATGAAACTAGCCAGAAAAAACAAAAAAACATGATTTCATCAACTTTGACCCTCTGTAACTCGAAGATACTTGATGCAAAAAATCTGAAAAAATTCAGGGATACTCATATGTCTCTTAGGAACATTTTAAAAATTTTTTTCGATAGGGTCAAAAAATCGACCGCTCGATTTGTCAGAGAACCACCCATATATATTTATAAAGTTAAAGTAAAGTAAAGCAAAGTTATTTATATTTTAAGTTTTCAAAGTGCAAAGTATTTGTTAGGAATTTTAGTTAGTTTAGCTTTTAGTTTAGATTAGTTAGTTATAACAATGAGTCACCAGAAGGGTAGATTGCCCACTCACTTGGATAGGAAATACTCCTGGGGAAGAAATAGAAGGCGACCAAGAAAATTTACAGGAACTAGACGTAATGATACAGAAGACTTAACTGCATAACCAAGACCTTCGACATCTTCAAGAAAACTTGAAACTCCAGCAGCAGAAGGCCTCTCCGGAGTCAAGAATAGAATTATTGATATCAATTTTCTATTTCCTGAACTCCAAAGTGTGGTGTATTGCAAAAAATGTCACAGTGAAGTGAACTTTTCTGAATCAGTAGTGTTTGGATTAGGATTCAAAATTGAAGTCTTATGTGTTCGATGCAGAGAAGTTTTGAGCATCAATTCTAGCAAAAAAGTGGGTGATAGTAATCGTGCATGGGAAGTGAATCGAAGGGCTGTACTTGCATGTCGTGCTTTGGGTGTTGGACATGCTGGGCTTTCAACATTTTGTGGCATAATGGACTGCTCTAAACCAATAGCTCAGTCTGCTTATGATTCAATAAATCAACAGTTAAGTGAAGTATGTAAGAGTGTTGCCAAGGAGTCTATGCGAGCTGCAGTCCAAGAAGAAAGAGCCGCTACGGAAGATGGTGCTCTTGGACTGAACATTTCTGGTGATGGTTCGTGGAGGAAGAAAGGATTTTCATCACTACAAGGATTTGCTAGCATCGTTGGACATCACACAGGCAAGGTGTTGGACGTTGCTGTTAAAAACAGCTTCTGTCAACCTTGTTCATCGTTGGAGAAGTATCTGCATACTGCTGAGTATGAAGAATGGTACAAGGAACACAAGCCACACTGCACTGCTAACCATGAAGGTAGTGCAGGTAAGATGGAAGTTGATGGCATCCGTGAGATATTTGAATGCTCAGAAGAAGAATACAGTGTCAAATATCATCGCTATATTGGAGATGGAGACTCCAAAGTGTTCAAGGCTGTGAGTGAATCGAAACCCTATGGTGATGAACTTGTGGTGGAGAAGAAAGAGTGCATCCAACACGTACAGAAGAGGATGGGAACTCGTCTCCGAAACCTTGTCAAGCAGTATACCAGCCAGAAGATCAAGCTTCCGGACAATAAACCAATTGGCGGAAGAGGAAGGCTGACTGCTAAGGTGATCGACAAGCTGTCAAGTTATTATGGTAAAGCCATTCGAAATCACCCAGATTCCATTGATGACGTGTACAATGCAATCTGGGCAACATGGTACCATATGCAGTCGACGGACAAGATGCCAATGCATCATCTGTGCCTGGAAGGATCCAGCAGCTGGTGCAATTGGCAAAAAACAAAAGCCACAAAAGAACACAGGGAGTTCAGGTACAAGACCAGCCTTTCAGCTTATATTATGGATGCCATAAAACCAATTTATGAAGACCTGTCAAAGTCAGAATTACTTGAAAGATGTCTTGGAGGTTTTACACAAAACTCTAATGAGAGTTTCAATAATTCTGTATGGAGACTAGTCCCCAAGACATCTTTCAGTGGCTTGATAGTCTTGAAAATTGGTGTTTTTTTGGCTGTGTGCATGTTTAATGATGGTCGGTCTTGTGTCCTCAGAGTCTTGGACCGCTTTGATGTGAAGCCTGGAGACGCTGTGGCAGAGTGGGCCAACGCAACAGACAATTTAAGACTTTACCATGCTGAACGACAAGTCCAGGCCAACGCCAAAGAAGCACGAGCTCTTAGGCTAAGAGCTCGACAGATGGAAGAAGATGAGTCGTATGCTGCTGGTGGACATTAAGGAGGCAAAAACAAAGGCTTTGCAAGGACTACGAAAAAAGATGAATATTCTTCTCTATATTGTTTTAGCTGATTTTTATGGAATTTTTGAAATATTAAGTTATTGTATTTTTTCAGTGGATTGTACATTGAAGAAATTATAATCGATTTTCTTCCATTAAATCAAGTTGGAGACTTCAGCAAAATTATTAGGTAAGAATAAATATGCATTTTTTAGTATTAAATACAATAAATTAATAATATTAGCATATAATGTAAAAATACACAAATTTACCATTTTTTGTTTACAGGTTCTCAAAGGCGTACTCAGCCTATTGATACAAGGGAGTATACCATATGTCTCCTGAAAATGATAGTTTACTACCAAGGATCAACAGAAAAATAGTTCCAAGAGATTTGGTAAGTAAAAAATTAACTTATTTTCTAATATGCATTGATGAACTTCGAAGTCGATTTTCTCTAACTTTGGTTTTTCATGATTTCAGCTCACTGTGCGTAGGATTCCAGGTGACCATATGCTTCGATTGAGCTCAAATTTTGTGAGTATGTTCTATATAAGTGTAGTTTTCGCATAAACAGAGGGATTTTGATTTGAAAGCTTCAAACTTATTTAATAAAAAAAACTGTGGCATAAAAAATTTAAAAATTGAAAAAATTTACTTTTTCTTTTATTAAAATTTTTCTAAGCATTCAAATCAAAATCCCTCTGTTCGTGCAAAAACTACACTTATATAGAACATACTCACAAAATTTGAACTCAACCGAAGCATATGGTCACCTGGAATCCTACGCACAGTGAAAAACAGTCTGCGGAGTGCCACTCCGGATAGGTAGGTACGAAATTGGATTTTAAGGGCTTAAATTGAAGGTAAGAGAACATACTATAAGTATGAAAAGTTTCTCCAACATATTATTTAATTTAATATCAATAGAATATTTTTATTTTTCAGATTTTAAACGTGTTGGGTCCCCTTAAGATGCATTTTATCGCGATTCTCTAACTCCAAAATTGACCGAAATAAAAAAACTTTTTTATTAGAAATGTTGCTAAATATTAATATGAAAAAAATTTTTTTACCGTTTGTTAATTACGTCGTAAGCTGTCGATTAAACATAGTTTGATTCAATTATCGTTCCTGGATCGAATGGGACATCAATTTGAACTTTTCGGCTAAATAATTTTGCAACAAGACGCCATTTTAAGATATCGAGATCGGGCTTCAATTTTTACGTTGTCTGTACTAAAAGTCATCTTTGAGGGCTAATCCGATAAATAAAGATCATATTTTACAAAAACCATGGCAATGTAAAAATTGAAAAAAAATTTTTTTATTTAACAATTTAGTTGGAAAAAACATTAATTTTGCATTTCGGAATATATGTATCTTATAGAAAATTCAATTCTGATTAACTTGCCCCTACCTGTTTTTGTGTAAATTGAGTAACAAAAAAGTTAATCAAGAAAAACTGAAAAAAAATGCATTTTGGTAACTTATTTTGCAATAATAACAATGTTTCCGATCGGGTCCGAAGTTGAGACTTTAGGGCTATTTTCAGTAAGTGGCTACCAACATATTTCAGCGATAAAATAAACTCTTGCACGAAATTCCTGGTAAAATCCTAGGACTCCCGGACTATGAATGTTGTTTATTATTAACTATAGGATTAAAACAATTTTCTACAAATACGTAGTGTAGCCTAAGATAGTATCAGCATCCTATTGTGTCTTATTTATTGTGTTCTTCTGTGGATCTTCTGTGGACGTTTCTCGATGAAAAGTAGTCAATGGGAGACTGAAACTGAATTGTTTTAATCTGGATTGAATGTTTGCCCTTTGAAGGCTAACGTTCATTACAATGTTGGATGTAATGCTGCTGATAGAGGACTGATTGATTATACTTTGTTAAAATATGCAGAAGCAATATAGCAAGTAATTGATCAATCACATTATTTGTTACATAATTCTGAAATTGAAGCATTCCGAAAAGTAAGATTTTTGCAGTCACGTTTTTATTGATGGCGGGAACAGGCGTTCTTTCAGTAGACTGCCATAGTTACAATCCTCTGCAATTAGCACAAACAAATTTGAGTGTATTACAAAATTGTTAAGGTTCAGATATGAATTGTATCAAAGACGAGGAGCGAAATGTGATAGGTATGTTTTACTCGGCCCATTTTCAAAAAATAAGATGCACGAGAACAAGTCGAAGCTCTTAGCACCTTTTGTTGGCGACTTTCTAGGATTTAACTTTTTAAGATTGAATGTCTAGAAATAAATGCTGTTCCTATATTAATCAGGCTTTTTGACTGACATCAATCGCGATGAACTGTTTTAGTATGGTCTTCTTATGCTAATCTATTCTTCTTTACACAATTCAATATATACCTATGTCTTTACACAGATTTGTTCTTGCCTTTTTGAAAGAAATTTCTCGTAATACAGTATTAACAAATATGAAAATAAATAATTCACATTAGTAGTAGGGGCTGAGCGGCTACTATCCCAGGGCAGGTTTTGGGACACCAAATACCGACCATTGGTAAGGTAGATTTCCGCGTTCAGGTCGACTGTTTTATCAAAATCCCCCAGCCCCCTGCCCTGTTTTATCGCCCTCCCCTTTTTTATCAAGCCCCACACACCCTGCCCTGTTTTATCGCCCTACCCTGTTTTATCGAGCCCCACAGCCCCTGCCCTGTTTTATCGCTCTACCCTGTTTTATCGAGCCCCACAACTTCTGCCGTATTTTATCGATTAAGGAGGAGGAGGAGGATGGGTGATAAATAAGTAAGGTTCATTTTTTTCATTTATTATATTTACTAAAAAATTTATAGTTAAAGTTTATCCTTGAAGGCCAGGATTAACATATTCATTCAGTTTTTCTTTGTCATCGATGTGAAGTGGCTCGTACCCCTGTTTGTGGGTACCCTGGGAATGACTTATGTGACATGGCAGGACGAGGAACACGCGAGGGCGTGGGGGGGGGGGGGGGGAAGTCGCGCGATCACGGCGATGATAACGCGAGCGGGTAATCCGCGGCACATGGTAATGACTGGCTCGCTGCGTTCGCTTCTGTGGTGGTGGTGTGCGGTGTGCAGCGCGTAGTTCTCCTCGTCCTGCTCTCCTCCTCCCGTGCTCCTCGAGGCTTCATGTCACGTTTGTTTTCAGGTTAAGGGCGCCTTAACGCGTCGCGGATGCCTCGAGCAAGTCTTCGGGCCTCCGCTGATACTCCTAATCGACAGGGCCGTTTGAGCCCGGGGTATAGTAAAGGATTAGACTGGTTCGAATTTATTGATTGATATTAATTGATTTATTGTGCTGATTAGAATCACTCTTAGTACACTTTCGCACTCTACGCGTTCTTCGCGAGCAGGCACGGCGGTGGCCTCGGCGAAAATGCGGCACTAATGCAGCACAACTAATTTTCTTACTTTCTAATTTTCTCTTCCTATCATTTCTCGCTGGGTACGCCTCTTCCTCCCGTTCGGCCGTAATCTCGTTCCCTGTGAATGCACGAATACTGCGGTTACGTGGGTGGATGACGGTTGACTGAATATCGGTGGTTGCTCGCTGGCTCGCAGAAAAACTTACAGAAAAAGGACTCGCTTTATATCGATCAGTGGCTCTATATTGCTCAGTGGTTCTCTGGGTACTGACTCCCCGGCGCGGCATCTCGATTCTCGATCGCGGCGGGTAGTCACGTGACTACCTCATATAGCACAATTTTCGCGGTTTAGTTTGAATACTTTTTTTCACTTCTCCCAATCCCACTCACTCCCGTGACTACGGCGTACATTATTATCCTATTAATTAATCTCGCATTTATTCGACAACAGTAATTTTTCACGGGGATTATTTACATTTGTTTATTATTGTTTCGCCTTGCAGCGTACAGTATTTATAGGCACTCTTCTATCCTTCTCTCGGCCTCGGCAGATTATTTTCGCGCGCACTTCCGTCGGTATGGAGGAGCCCGTCGCCTCCACTGCGACCGCCAATATCGCTCCTACATGCGCGTTGTGGGGCTCGGTAGCCTCCACTTTCTCGGCGATACGCTACGGCCGCATAGCGCTGTCTCTCTCGCACTCATAAGCGCTCCCTTTTCACTCACAAATGTGCACCGCTCGCACATGTACGCTGGTTGCTGCGCGTCGCCTATAATTCCACTCTGCGTGCCATGCGCTCGCCGCTCCGGCCGTCGCTTTGTTGTCCTCGATGGTGTCATGGTGGCGGCTGCGGCCCGTCGGTACGGCTGCTAGCTCTGCACGCCGCGCACGGCCGCGTGTGGTAGCCGGCGGCACTCCTGCTCCTCATGCGCTCTTTCGCAGCTCGGCGGCCGTAACGTCACAGCGGTGACTCGGCAGCGTGCTGTGTACTTTTTCACGCTCTATCTTTCTCCTGTTTGCCTACAGCGCGGCCCTCGGCTAGCGCTCGGCAAACTCCGGCGGGTCCTCTCCTGTAAACACCCGAGATTTTAGTGCATTTCTTTTTGCACATCACGGTCTCAGGTATCTGCAGGAGAGCGCTCTTTGACGACGGACTTGTTATTGTTCGAATACATATTAGTACACTTTTTCCAAACAGAATCTTGAGTTTTCTGATCACTAGATGTATTATTATTATTAAACTTGCTGTAACGATCCTTTTCGGGAACAGAGTTTGTATTTGCAGAACATTTATCCATGATGAATTATTTATTTTTTATTTCAAGCAATTATTTGTTTATTATTTCAATATTAATGGTAAGTGTTATCAGTATATCAGTATCTCAGTATCAGTATCGGTATATCATATATCAGTTTTTAAATCAGATTATACAATTTGAGCAATATTGTGCAAAGTGTTTAAATTTACAGCGTCATTTAGTTCTTTAGGATCTGCTATGTTGCATAATCTCTTGCGTTCTAAACTATACTGACTATCAGCAGTCAGTTTATATCCAATGCCAGGAGGTCCTTTTAAGGGATTCAAATGTCGTCCAAACAATTGAACGCTCATCTTTTAAATTAATCAAATCAGTATTAGATCCTTTACTAGGACGGCTTCTATAACTTGAGAATGAATCTTCAAAACAAGATTTTTGTATTTTCGAATTTTTGTGAGTATTCGCCGCCGTTTCTTGGTACGAAACAGAAGTTTTTTCATTCAACTGTTCCGACTCGATGAGAAATTGATGTTCCTATGCGCAAGCACACACACACGCACACACACACACACACACTCAGTATTAGATCCTTTACTAGGACGGCTTCTATAACTTGAGAATGAATCTTCAAAACAAGATTTTTGTGTTTTCGAATCTTTGTGAGTATTCGTCGCCGTTTCTTGGTATGAAACAGAAGTTTTTTCATTCAACTTTTCCGACTCGATGAGAAATTGATGTTCCTATGCGCAAGCACACACACACGCACACACACACACACAAACACACCCACACACAGTCAACGTCTTGCAAAGAGATGGGCGAACTTGATCCTGCATTTGATTCATTTCTTTTTTTTCTTTATTTCCACAACTATATCAGAATTTTCTATAGCCTTATAATACTTCCATTGAGTTGATTTACCATCATCTTTCTTTCCATTTGCTCGTTGCTCGAAGACATATTGCTGCTGCTATTTTGACCCATGGTTGACTAACTAATTAGTTTGTTCATACAAGCATTATATATTTTTATACAAGTTTCTTTACATCGCCGCTTATGGGATTATATTTTACAATGCCTTGATGTAAAATTAAACAATACACTGTTGTATTCGCAAGTACATTATCTTTACAGTCAAATTCAAGACGAATGTCTACAGCTGTCATACTGAGCTGTTAATTTAGCCTTTTTTAGCATTGAAAACAATACCATTTTAAGTGCTTTTTAGTGGTAAATATATTATTTATTGAGGAACTTCAATTATCTTGTAGCCAGCTGGTACAGCTGGGAAAAATTCATGTATTGTATGAATTTTTTGTTCATTTATGTATGCTCTTGTTGTAATGTTGCATTCGACTCGCAAGGCGTTTACTTAAAGAATAGCTACAGGTAAGTCTGAGTATTGACTTATATTAGTTTTCAAAATTCTTGGAGTGAAACCCAGGAGTGAAACCGCCAGAGCAATAATCTTTTGGTCGAAAGTCTATTTCATGAGTGTACTCAATCAAACAGCGTAATGTATTATTATTTGGCTTTATACTAATTTTTATACCTAGTGCTTTGAGGCGTTCTCTCACCATTTGCTCAATATCGTCAATCTCATAGCTACCACTGGGATTCTCAATAACTTCTTGACCAACATAAAACTTGTTATAGTTTATATCAACATTCGGTATAGAATTAAAAGCGAGTAATTAAACAAGTCCAAGACTGTATGGTTTATCCTGATTCAATTCTATTGGAGGAAAATAGTGATTTTCGAGAACTGTGGAGGTGCCCGAAAGGCTGAGTGCCATTGACTCGACCAACCATCTTGAGAATACTAATTCCAAAGCTCACTTCGTCTTTTTATAGACACAAAAATTATCTTTGCGATTGAGCTGTATACAGAGAAATTTGAGACAAAGACGGCCACAGATGAACGTTGAAAATTCTTGATGTCTTTGATAATTGTACTTGACTTGAGAAACTTTCCAATAGATCATAAAATCAAGAGGTGGTTGTAAATCTCCAAAACTATCAAAGTATACAACTTCTTTACCATTTTTTCGATATGCTACCCAATGTGTACCAGATCCACTCGCATCATCTAGAGTTATGATTACTGATTCTTTCAGACTCCTCGAAAATTTGCTATTTTCTTTACTTTCGAGAAGTCGATTAAATGATAGTGAGTGCATGCTTGGGTAATTTTATTTCAACGAAATTCCCCCCCCCCCCACTTTTTTTCGTCCTTTACTACCACTTCTCAGACAAATACTAAAACCTTTGTGATATGTTTTCAAAAACTGTCCTTTACCAAGTAACAGTTTTTCAATTTTGCTATTATGTTTCCTTTGCTCTTCCATTTATTTCTTAGCAGTGTTTGCTCTGTTACTTGCTTGATCAATTCCACCAGCTCCTCCTGCAAGTGAGTCTACTGCACTAAGACTAGCTAAAAGTGGAATGAGTACAGGAAGAAAGCCACCTATTTTGCTGGGAATCGGTAATATGCGTGAAACGCTAACTTTAATTTTTCCATCCACTCTTTTCACTTGCTCTCGAACGTTCTCTAACGTTTTTTTAATGATGGAGCGAGAATCGTTGCCAGGAATGACAGATTTTGATAGAGTTCTCACCAAATTTTTAGCGTCATCTTTTTCTTACTCTTTGAAATTCTGTTTTTAACTCTTTTTCCAGCACCACGAATGCCCATACCGAACTTTGATTTCAACTTCATAGCACGGCTACAGCTAAAGCCGATACTTTCTCTTTCAAACCAGCGTCTTTAGATTTTACTCTATTCCACGCCTATTCAGCCAAAATTTTATCTGCAATGTTTCTCTCTTGAACGTTATCTCGATTCTTCGAATAGGCAATGTCGTGTTCCTTGCAAGCAGCGTCTAGAGGATTGATGCCAGAATCACCACGAGCTAAGCGTTTTGCGAATTTAGTACCTGGACCACAATAGTTATAATCAGGTATGTGAAGTTCAATAGGTAATTTGTTTATCAGCGTATTCACTAATCCTGAACCACGTTTTCTTGGCATGATACTTTCACAAAAACAGCTCATGCAAGACTAACTGTGTAAAACTATAAATGCCCTTTATTTATACTGCATCAGGTTAGTTGCGGCATACAATTTTGAGAGGCATGATGGATCTAAGACAGCAGACTGCAAAACTGCCAGTAATCAATTTTGAGCTCTTGATATCACAATAACAGCAAAAAATCCATCGTCATGGAAAATTGTTACACAACAGTATAAGAGCAGTATTTTGCGGACCATCAAATTGGAGAAAAACGAACGCTCTCTTATCTCTAATCATTCATCCTAATGGATTGAAATTTGAAAATATTTATGTGTACTCAAAGTCTCTGAACCAGCCAAAACAAATGGAAAACCTTTTGGAGCCACTTGATGGTAATAAATACTTTTTGTTTGGCGAACATGATCTTGTCGTATCGCCCGATGAAGCTAGACCAAATTCAATTTCCATATTTGATGATATTGCCTGTAAAAAACAAGATAATGTTAAAGGTTTTTATTGCATGGGTAGGCATAAATATGATAGTGACAATGTCAACTTGTTTGTAATTTTTCGTCAAGATGATATGAATTTTAAACATGTTTATAATGATCATATTAACACTGATATGTCATATCAACGTTTTAAGGATATTTGTTCAATGTGTTGGAATAATGGTAATCACAGCTTTCTCAGTATTAACAAAGATCGTTATATAGATGACGGTCGTTACAAAAAAGGCTTTGATATATTTGTAATAAATATACAGAATATGGCAAAAAAGTTTGGCATTGTATTGTAAAACTTATAAAAAAAATGTATAATACATTAATATTCTGGGAATGTTGAATAAGCATACTACAATATTACTGTAATATTACTTTCCACGGATGAGTACGGAATACCGATTGAATCGATTTAATATTAAAACGGACATTCCACTTTTCAGCAATGTTGCCTGATCGTGGACAGCTGGTTACGTAACCTTCCTGCAAGATAATTGATCCTACTTTACTTACCAAAGTAACATTATAGAAATTATCAAGATGGCAGATTTTAAGGGGACCCGACACCCATGAATGACCCGTCACTAAACATACGATAGAACAGTGCTGAAATAAAATAAATATAATGAATTACGAAAATTCAAGAGATAGTTGCCCTGTGTCTCGGTATCATCTATCAATATGCAAAGTTTGAAATCGAAATATTAAAGTCTTGAAAAGAACGGTTGGAACGAAAATCAGTAGACGTAACCTGACTAACTAGCGTGTTCTGTCGGGCTACTGATTTTCGTTCTAACCGTTCTTTTCAAGACTTTAATATTTCGATTTCAAACTTTGCATATTGATAGATGATACCGAGACACAGGGCAACTATCTCTTGAATTTTCGTAATTCATTATATTTGTTTAATTTAAGCACTTTTCTATCGTATGGTTAATGACACGTCATTAATGGGTTTCGGCCCTTAACCAATAAACTGCAATTTTACATGAAGCTGAGAAAGCTCGAAACCCTGTGAAAAGAAAGTATGAGCTGTAAGGGCCGAATTAGACTTATTCGGGCCGTTAGTGTTCGAACAAATAATTTATTTTATTTAGGAGGTTATCTTTGATCGAGATCTTGCATTGCAATTATAATTATTAACGAATAAATTTATATGACTCTGAGTATGCCTGATCCTATTGTTGGTCTTTTGGTACCTTCTTACCTTTTTTGTTAACCCAGAAACCGATTATACGGACTCTTCTGATCCTGCGGACCCGCTGACTAGAAATGCGGACACGTTGCTGGAAAGTGCGGACACGCTCTCAAATGCGGACACGATAAAATGCGGAGCTGACTTTCATACGTGAACGCCAATAGGTGCGTGGACTTTACTGACAGCAAGAGTGAACGTCTTCCAAAAAATGTGGACACATCTTTCGGAAGCGCAGATGTACGATAGCTCGGACACGCTGCTGTCTTCGGCGGACACACTGTGAAAGTGCCGACACACTGCTGATGGTGATGCCGCTAAGGTTGTTGAGTGAAGCGGACTCTCGTAGCTTCTTATTCTTAATGCTAGTCTTTGTCTTGAAGGTCTAAGGGAGAGTCGGAACCATGCAAATTAAATGAGGTGTTATGTCCCACCTACACTCTCACCTCATAGATAGGACATGTATTTGAGGACACGAAGTATGTTTAATTATTTATTGAGAGCGCGTATAGAATTATTATGAGTGGCTGGGTTTAGACTCGTTACCCGCTCCGATATGTATTTTTAGTGTATTTATTTGACTTACCTTTTTCTGCTTCACTTGTCTTATTTTGCTGCGTCTGCTATCCTCGTCTTTTTCTCTCTGCTTGCTCGTCTTATTTAGATAATAGGTGATAGGTCGTTGAAATGATGCACTCACAGTTTTCTTTTCGAGTATGATTGAAAATATATTTGCTTCTTAAATTCACAATTGAGTACTTGGAAGTACAATAAAAATCTCCGCAATTGACGAACCGCGAGGTACGGAGTTCGAACTTAAACACGAGACTAATTAAAATGAGGTCAATTCGACTCTTTACGTTGGCCGATTCTTAAAGTATAACGCTTATTAATCAGTTTTACAAGTATAGCGATTGCCGAATAAGTAACACTGCTGACTTGTGTTACAAAATTACAGCACGCATTCAAAATATAACGTTTCGAAATGAACATCATAATTCTCTTGATGTTTTGAATTTTGAAAACTAGTTTAAAATTTGTAACTCATAGATTAAAAATAAATAACGTCGTAGGACGTTACAGAGGCATTACATAACCTCAAAAATTGTATTCGATCATAAATAGCAAATACATAGTCTTGTTTATTTCACTAAAGCACAGGTACGCGAGTTAGCTATTACCATTGTTTATATTTACTCCATCTCAGATTTCTGCATCCGACACTTTTTTTATGCAATAAATTCATAATTTAAAATTTTTTAGATATTGAATAAAAAAAGCTTTGTGTTGCGAGGTTGCCTGTACGATTACGAATAACTATCACTTTTTATGATATAAAGCATGTACTTTATAAAAAGTTAGAACTGTCAGAGTCATAACCCGTCACGCTAGCTCCGACATCCCCTTAAAGGGCTTCGTTAGTAGGAAAGGAACATCTAATTAGTATAAATGAAATGTTACTTCTAGGTAATTATTTTTATTCTTTGTTATATTTTATTGAGCAGTCTGGACAGAGGTTTCAAAATACACTAAGATTCGTCGACCCATTCAGTCGTACCAATCTAGTCTATAATTTTTCGTGTAAGAGATTTAACACTAGTTCCTATAAAACAAACTTATGTCTATAACACGCGCCGTTGATTGAAGCGTCTTTCTTTCTAATGTGAGTGCGAATAGCTTACAACTACACGAACTAGTCGTGGCAAAATATAAACTTAATTTAGCTGCGGCTTCACCCACTCACGCCAGATATGCTTGGCGGACTTTTTGTCGCAGTGTACTGCAGTCCAGACGTACCTTTAACCGGAACAAATATGCCAACTTGCCTGCAGAGTTCGGTAGATTTCTAGGGCCCTGATAGCGTACAAGTAGTACCTTGACACCCTCTTACGATCTCGTGTAGATCCTTCTGCAACAACTTAGTAAACGGCTACCTTCAGCAGCAAGTCGTAATTACGAGGTTAGATGCACATCGGTACCTGGTCTGGTCGTGAAAGGCGCTGCGCTGATCGAGTCGAGGGTTTAAAAAGACTATACCCCCGATCAAGGCAGTAACTGAATAATTAAATTGTGGGGATACCCGCAACCAATCAACACTCGCCACCAAAAGAAGGATTACAAAAGTGCATATGCGACGACACATATGAAAATGCTGACTTCATCTAAAAACGCCCAAATCGGGGTCCCATCATTGCTCAACCAACGCACGAGGCTGATATATTCACAATATATCTACCGTCAGCGTACTCACACACACCCACACGAGTCACACGTTACACATGTCGAAATCGATAATTAATAAATTTATTGTGGGACCTTACAATACATTAAAATTGCATAAATTCGAAGTGGAAAAAACTTTGAGTGACTCGTTCCAGCCAATTGTGAAACCACTGGAAAAGCTTGTTGATGTTACTCAAAATAGAATAAAACAAAAAATAAATTTACCATTTACCCCAATCAAGAAAGAGGTGAAAAAAAAGAGAAAAATTAAAAAACTTGAGCGTAATACTTCAAGCAGTGATGATCATAATGATAATTATGAAGGTAATGATTTTCGTGAATCAACTTTTGCGTCCGCCCTTGAGTATTCAGCAGATAAGTTAGAAAAAACTGTTGCAAAAGCAAATGACAAAACAGTTGATGAAAATGTGAAAATGTTGCTTAGTTGAGACATAAAATCTTTGGATACAATATACGGAGTGCGGAAAATGCGAGATGAATAACTGTGGATTGGAGATACCCTAATAACTTTTGAAGCGAATAAATTTATAATTGATAATAAAGAGTATGCAAAAGCTCCAGGACTAACAGAGTTATTATTTAAGAAGGAAGCTAATACCTCACTACCCATATAGCACTCAACACTCTGGGAATATTGCTGGAATGTTACTTTGGTAAGTAAAGTAGGATCAATTATGTTGCAGGAAGGTTACGTATCCAGCTGTCCACGGTCAGACAACATTGCTGAAAAGTGGAATGTCCGTTTTAATATTACATCGATTCAATCGGTATTCCGTACTCATCCGTGGAAAGTAATATTACAGTAATATTGTAGTAAGCTTATTCAACATTCCCAGAATATTAATGTATTATACATTTTTTTATTTTTTCGAAAAAAATTTTTTCCTATTGAAATAATACAGCAATGTTATGGTAACATTGCACAATGTTATCACAAAATTACTGGTATATACTATCTTACAAAGGGATCAAAGAAAAATGTTTAAAAAAAATTTCTCCGGTCGGGATTTGAACCCAACTCCTTTCGCTCAGTAGACTCGCTCCTTATCTACTGAGCTATTGTTTTTTTGTTGTCATTGAAGTTAATGTGTAGGTTAAAATGAAAGATATACGAGGGCCTTTAAAATATAACCTAGGTTCAAAATTATTTTACATATATAACATTGCTGTATTATTTCAATAGGGAAAAAATTTTTTCGAAAAAATCGAAAAAAAATTTATAACACATTAATGTTCTGGGAATGTTGAATAAGCTTACTACAATATTACTGTAATATTACTTTCCACGGATGAGTACGGAATACCGATCGAATCGATGTAATATTAAAACGGACATTCCACTTCGCAGCAATGTTGCCTGACCATGGCCAGCTGGTTACGTAACCTTCCCGCAACATAATTGATCCTACTTTACTTACCAAAGTAACATTCCAGCAATATTCCCAGAGTATTGGGTGCTATATGGGTAATTACTGACTAACGATCAAAAAAATTATGCTATGATTTTAAAGGATACTAATACTTACAAAAAGTATTATAAAGCAGATGAGAATGTTCGCGAAACAATCAGTAGAAAATATGTGAATTATATAAGTAAAATTCTAAAGCTTCGTCAAGCTAAAATTGTAACGGGCTTATACAAAGTCGCTCGAAGATACACTCATAAAGATTACCGCTACTGGGATGATCCAAACTAGCTTGTAAATCGTCTAAGATTACCTATAGCTGAAACATCTGCTGGTAATAACAATCATGTAAATGAAATTCAAGCAATTGTAGAGGGGCTTTCTGAGGCAGGAATTATTAGTTCAGTATCAAAATGAGCATTGATGTGTTTGGACGTCAGCTGCTGTTTCAAGCAGAGTCATCCCGAGGACCACCTGGAGTAGGATTCAAGATTACTATTGATGGAAATTTTGATTTAGATAATCGAGTATTGTGTAATGTAGGTAATGCTACTGAACAAATTGATGCTGTAAATTTAAAGTCAGCGAAAAAATTGGTTAAATTAATTTTATACCTTTTCATCAGTTTTTCAAAATTTTTATTATAAAATTATTTTCCTCGATCAGTCTGTAAATTCTTAGGTACTATTTTTGCAAAAGTATAGATTTCGAAGCTTCAACTACACATTTCCCAGTTTTTTCTTTGACTGGAGCAGTCCAAGTATACTTTGAAAATGTATCAATTACTGTGAGCAAGTATTAAAAACCTTTATTCTGCTTAATATAAGGAACCATCTCAACAGGATCTGCTTTCCAAGTTTGACCATTATCTTTAGTGATGAATGAGCGACGTGGATAATTACGCCTTGCGTATACAAATAACCAAAAATGAGCTTAGAATGATTGCAAGATTAAGTTTGAATTCTTCAAAAATTGGTCAAGGACAGTAATAAATACATATAGAATGAAAAATAGATTCAGAGATTTTTTAACGGTGTTTCATTAACAAGTTAATTTGGTTAACCTTGCATAATTTGAAGATGGTATACATCGTTATCTATGATAGGACGGGGCGGCAAGTTTTTCCGTCAAAAAATTGCGTTCTACATGATAGAATTTGTTCCTGTTTTTTTTAAATGTATGTAAATCAACAGAATTTAAATCTCATATATAATTGTATATAATCGTCCTGGACATAGATTTTGAATGAAATAAGGATAGCAATACATTTACTGAATTACTAAGTAGAGTAGATTGTACATCCGCTCGTAGCTTCCATAAATAAATGAAAAAGTTTTCATGATGCGAAACAATCTTGTTAAATTACATAATAATTTTAGACAAACATGATATTACTACATATTATGGGCACATTTGTCATGTGATAATGTCATGTAAGAACATCATACCATTCTATTACATGTACAGAACGTGGCAGCAGTCGCAATTATTCAAAGTTTTAATTGTACCCGACTGTACCTTTTCACAGGCTATCCACCTTTTCACATGCTGCAATTTGATTGAGTGTTTATATGAACACATATATTTATAATCCTTCCTCAATTTAATCGGTTATTTATTTATTTGAAAACAATTACTTTTTATAACAAAAAACTTGCCAATTTATTTATTGATATCATAACTTTCTTTTCTTAAAATTAAAATGAGAATTTATGTCAAATCGAAGGTATAGATAATCGAAGGAGAAGTGACACTAAAGTTACACTACAAGTTAAAGTTACACGTTCATATTTTCATACATGAGAGTTTCGGATTTTTTAGCTTGATGTATAAGCATCATGATTTGAGTGATTGTGATTAACTCATTGAATAGGTAAAAGAAGACATTCATCCTAACATAATTATTTGTTTTCCAACTTGATCTATAAGTATCACATATTCTTCCAGTATTTGTGTTCGATCACTTATTCACAAGAGGAAAGAAGATATATTATTTGTTGATCTGACGATTATAATATCAACACGTCTTAAGAGTATGCAGTAAAGCTACTAGTATTTTGTCTATATAAGTGTTATCAAGATCTTTAATTTCCATAATTAAATAACTGTATAGAATACAGCATTTATAATTTCGACTACATAAGAGTTGTCGAAGTTTGAAAATTAAAGTTGAATTTTAGAGTAAGCTCTAAGAATTTTTATTTTGTCTGTATGAATGTTAATAAAACTTTGGTTTTGTCTGCATAAGTGTTATTAAGAGTTTTTTTTTACATTAAGGTTATCAAGAGTTGTAAGATTAATCTTTAATTTTTACATGAAGAAACGACCTTATACTTGCCAGCCTTTTACCTTGAAAAGGTTTGTTTGGTGGTGGGGGGGGGGGGGAGAGATTTCACTACTTTTAAAAGGTATATATTATGAAAATTACAAAGAATAGTTAACATCAACTAAATAAGTAATAAATTTAAAATATTAATGTAAATTTGCTCATGGATTATTGTATTAATAATAATAATTATTTTTTAGACATTATCTGTAGAGTAAATAGTTTTTTTAGATCATTATTATTTACTAAGAGATCTATCTTTTCCACACCACCCTCGAGGTAAATAGTATAGCGCGTTTTTTTCCTTTATTGACACTAAATTTTATGTTAACTTCCATAATGATTTGTTTGGCAAATATACATCAAAGAAATCTGTACGTCTAAAATTATTGCTAATTACTTATCTGATAACTGCTTTCTTGAAAGCATTTGTACGTTACGTATACTATTGTCATGCAGACCATGAGTGATATAGCATTTTAATATTTATACAAGTTTATATCGTATCCTTCACAATTGTTCAATCTATATTATGGAATAATGAAAATAATATTTAGAATAAAAAGAAGTATATGTAAGTTAATTTCCAATATCCCTATGATTCTTTATAATAGATGTATTATCATTTTTAATGCAACCCACCTAATTTGGTAAACGTTTAGAAAACTGTAATCGAATTCAAACTTTATGAAAACCTGTAAAAAATAGTGTCAGTAAAGTTGTGGTATCCCCTGTATGACTTTCACATAAATACTTACACGGTTGACATCATAAATTTAGTGTCAATATTGAATAGTGTCATTTAGCAAACAAGTTATAGTTTATTAAATATATTCTAAATTGAGTTCTATTGAGTTCTATTGAGTTCTATTCTAAATTGAATTGAGTCATTAGCAAACAAGTTATAGTTTATTAAATATATTCTAAATTTATAGCTTTTAAGGTAAGATGTATTTAAAGCAATCAGCTACTAACGTAGTGTTTATTTATGAACTGCAATATATACACTAGAGTGACCTAACCAGGCATGGCCAAAAAATTCCATTCCGTTATGATCTGTTGAATGTATATAGATAATATAAATTGTCAAGCCAGTCACTTAGAGGGATAATCTAAGAATTTTCCAGTTGATACGGCTCAGCAGTTTTGAATTATTGAATTTTGAAATTTCTAATCTCCGATTATCTCAATACTGCTAAACTATACCATCTTCAAAATTCTTATACTATCCCTCTAAGTAGTGGGCTTGAAAACTTGTATGATCTTTTTACCTTTTAGGAAAAGAGACGCTCAACCCACATTCTGGAATTTGCCTGAACTCTGGGCATTCTGAAAATTAAAAATAACTATTTTTGAATTGAGCAAATCAATCAGAGGGATAGCATATGAAATTTAAAGTTAATCGTCTAGACCAATTTTTAGCTCTTCGATTTTGAATGCCTTATATGATGATTATTTTGAAATTGGTCTATATGGTTAACTTCAAATTTCTCATGATATCCCTCTGATTGGTATGTTTAACGAAAACTTAGTTATTTTTAATTTTCAGAGTGACCAAAATGCTTCTGAGTGATTCTACGTATAAACCTTTTAAGCCTTAAAAACAAGTGTTCAACTTGATCGATCATCAATATCGAAGACACAAACATTTGAAAAGATAGCTTAACTCATTATAAAAGAACCTGTGAAAGTCCCAGAATATCACAGGTCTTGGTTTCTCTGTGAGAAATAAATATAACAGCTCATTTATTAAAAAGCACAAGTTTATTAAAAATGACTTGTTAAAAAAATGTAGGTAAAACAGTGAAATATTAGCGTAATCCAGAGAAATTTTGTTGCACTACTATAGAATATCCCTATACATTCAGTTTTAACATTTATAATAATTAAAATAAACTAATCAAGATTTTATACTTTGAAAAGCGCACCCGGGTGCCATATACTCCATATGTAATAGTTTCAAGGTTATTTGACTTATATAAAAGTCTATAAACCATTAATTATAATCAATACATCCATGCTCATTAATCATTTTTATTGAGTTTCATTTAAAAATAAATTTTAAAAAATATTTTTGAAGACAGAGCAAATTAAGCTCTAGCAGAAGGAACTATCTTTCCATCTCTCTCTAATAAATGCATAAATGTACCAAAATTAGACTTTGGAACAATTTAAAAAATTTTTAGGAAATTTTGACGGTAATTTAAAAACAAAATAAAACACTTTCTCTAGCTTCTCATCAGGATCCCTTTCGACGAATAGCCTGAGAGTCTACCTCCCAGGAGACGATAGGAAAAGTTATGAATTATTCATATACACTTAAACAACTTAGAAACTTTCATGCATGAGCGATGCATATTCTTGACACTTCACTAGCTTCTCACAATACAAGACAATTTTTTCCTTATATAAACTGAATATTCTCTGAACCAAGAAAATAAAACACTTTTACTATCTATTCATAAGAATTCTTTTCGACGTACAGCCTCAGAGTCTATCTCCCAGGAGACGATAGGAAAAGTTAACATAAGCATTTCCACAATTGTAGAAACTTTCTTGTGTGGAGGATTGAATATAATCGTAACAATCAACCAACTTGTCACATCACAAGAAAATTATATTTTCTTTGATTCTTGGACGATGAAAATACAACACTTTCACTAGCTTCTCATCAGGATCCCTTTCGACGAATAGCCTGAGAGTCTACCTCCCAGGAGACGATAGGAAAAGTTATGAATTATTCATATACACTTAAACAACTTAGAAACTTTCATGCATGAGCGATGCATATTCTTGACACTTCACTAGCTTCTCACAATACAAGACAATTTTTTCCTTATACTGAATATTCTCTATGTTAAAACTTTCTTCGATTCTTGAACCAAGAAAATAAAACACACTAGCTATTTGTAAGGATCCCTTTCGATGTATAGCCTGAGAGTCTATCTCCCAGGAGACGATAGGAAAATTTAATAATTGTTCATAAGCACTTCCACAATTGTAGAAACTTTCTTGCGTGGAAGATTGAATATAATCCTAACACTTAACCAACTTGTCACATCACAAGAAAATTATATAAACTGGAAATTCTGTATAAATTTTCTTTGATTCTTGGATGATGAAAATACAACACTTTCACTAGCTTCTCATCAGGATCCCTTTCGACGAATAGCCTGAGAGTCTACCTCCCAGGAGACGATGGAAAAAATTACACATCCACTTCAAGAATGTAGAAACTTGCTTGAAAGGTGAACCCAGGAGACGATAGAAAAAGTTACATATTCACTTCAACAACGTAAACTTTCTTGAAAGATGAATCATTAAATACTTTACACTTCACTAGCTTGTCACATCACAAGAAAATGCATCCTGATAGTTGTATGCCTTTCAATCCAATAAAACCTGAAAAATAAAAGAGAACATTTTAACAAAGAATCAGTTCACAAAATCTTTCATTATATTATGTAAGATTTATAAAAAAAGTAAAACTAAATACTTATCTAATTCTAGCCTATGTCTTAATTAATATCCGTATTGTTTTCAAAATAATAAATCACTTCACTAGTTATTTATTGTAACATCATAAAACATATCAAGTATATATATTCTTTAACACTACATGTGTATTGTTTAAAAATAAAATCTTAAATTATTAAAATGTAAATACACTTAGTGTCTGCTTGTCTGCACACATAAACTGTATATGCAATTACAATTACTTGATTCCGATTGCTGGTCTAAACTTAATTGATATGCCAGCTATTTACTAGTCTGGTAATAAATAGAATCAGTGAGGCCGATAGAATATTTCAATATATTCACACACAGAAATCTTTTTGTTTTGCAATATCTTACTTAATGACTCTAATTATATTGCGATAAGAAATTATGCAAAAATAAAAAACTTACGCTTACTCTGTTCCAATTGCTGGTTTAAATTTAATAGATATGCCAGCTATTTTCCTAGTTTGTTAATAAACACAAACAATGAGGCTGATAAAAACAGGAACTTTTTTGTTTTCCAGTATTTGTTCCAAGCATATAACCTCACATGAACCAATATGGTAAATAATAACTTATAAAAATCTGAAAAAATAAAAAAACATTTAAACAAAGAATAAGTTCATAAAATTCTATATATATATATATAATATATTTAAATGTGATATAAAACTAATACTTATCTGATTGTGTTCTCGTAATTCATTTTTTCCATAACCGTGTAAAAACAAAAATATTAGTTATATTTGACACTTTTTTAAAATCTATATTTATGTTATTATTTAACAATATTTAGCAATATATATATATATACAGAAACAGCAAAAGAAAATTCATGTTGATAAAAAATAACACCGTGTATGAAAACATCGTCTTTTTTTTTTTTTTTTTTTCCGTGAGGGTTATCCCAGTGTTCCACCGGATGTACCCATTTTCCAATTGATACTGGCTTTTTTCAGCCATTCAATATTCCTCAATATTCTTTTTCTTACAAATGTCTTTAACTGATTAATGGTACATATTATTAGGGATACGATCCCTACCTACTGTACCGGCATTCACCACAGGCTGAAGTGCAAGGCCTGTGACGCAGGGAAAACTCCGTAGAGAAAACCTGCGTCAGTACAGCGGAGTCGTAGGGTTCACCTCCAAGTGAATCAGGACGGAAATTCGCCACGAAAAATTTCCCCCCTGAACTCACCGGGAATCGAACCCCAGACCCCTTGAGCCTCGTTGTATCAGTCGGCTAATCGAGAGCTTTAGCCAACTGAGCCACCGAGGCTCCCATGAAAACATCGTCTGTCGTCTGCGGAAAAATAACGTATACTGAAGTATATCTATATAGCCCAGAATGACGTAGATACTACGTCACCGGATATCCGTCGAATAATTGTTCTCCCGTGAGGAGAATTGAGGAGTCCGAACTTTCACTTTACAATATCATTCGATAGAAGCAATTTCACAAAATATGGCCCTGATGTGATTTTATTACTTTCGTCGCAAGCTTTCATTTAAGCGCTCGTACGTAAGAAACGAAGCAGTCAATACGAAAAAAACCGTACGTCAAGGTTCCAACAGGGCAAGTTCAAAGTATAATAGGGTCTGGCTAGCGCCCGACGGCGGCGTACGTACTAAAGTACCTTATACTTGCCATCGTGGCGCTACCGCGCCCCTTGATATATAGGATCGATTTTTGGCCGTAAACTTAGTTGACTTTTGTCCTTGGCCGGTGCCACATTACCACCGAGTGGCACCGGTCGCGTTTTTTCCTTTTGTTTAAGTTTTTTTCGAGCGTCACACTTGTAAGTTGTTTATTTTTGTAACGATTATTGTAACTATTATAAATTTTCTTTTGTAAATTTTTACTTTAAATTTTGCGAATTTGTAATTTTTAGCGCCGTCTGCGTTTTCTTGTTTCGTCAATGTAGTAGACGACTCAATTAATTGGAATTTTTGGTAATTTTTTAACTTGTTTTAGTTTATTGTATTTTTCCTATTGTTTTTGTTAAAATTTTAATAATATTTGCTTAGCCACTGATGAGGGGGTATAATACCCTGAAACGTCTGGCGTAATTAAAAACCATTTTGGCTCGAAGAGACGCATTTTTATTAACCTTCCTAGAATGCAAAACTATCAAATTAAAACGCATTACAAGATTTGTCGATATACATAGCGACCCAATGCATACTCGGTTTCGTGTGATCATCCGTATTGACGATAAATGCAGCCGGTTTCATCCAACCTCTCGGTATTTGGTCGGCCGGGAATACACCGATAGTATGGCAGCGAATTTTTGTCAGATTTTTCAATATTTGAAGACTGTCCATTGCAAAGGCTGTTTATAGCGTTACATCTATTCGGAGACAATCATGATCAAGTCTTTATATGTAATGTGGTAGAGCATAGCGACATTTATATATTAAAATATTAGCTACTAATATCGACTATGACTTGGCGAGATGCATCAATTTCTAAAATGTTTTCATACTCTGAGTATAGAATGCAATTGACTGTTTCTGTTAACGGATTACTGAAGCGTACTTCCAATCGAATGCTATCATGTTTGATCAAATTCCAGTGGCCGCTATCGTGTGCCGATAAATCTGGAGTCAAATCAAATGCAAAGAGGCAATATCCGTGTGGATAGGAATCACGGGTTATTTGATTGCCTTCATTGAGGAAATGTATGCCTGTACCAGAAAAAAGAGTATGGTATGCATCTACGTACAGATTTCTTGTTGTAAAATCTGGTTGCAATAGTTTTGAAGGTATCCGTACACCGTCAACGTACAAGCATAAAAAGTTCATATTAAAGTGTTCAAAATTGAATGGATTGAGCATTCGATCACCATTGAAAGCTTTATTATTGCCAAAGCCAATGATTATTCTTTTCGGTAGTTGACCCAGTACAATGTTATCCAAAGTCTCACCGTGTACACCACTATGCATAGTTATTGCTTTAACCTCCACCCTTGTTAGAGGATATTTAGCAGTTGTTTTTGAGAGCGATTGAGCGTGCGCCAGCAATATACTCGGGCTGATTTTTACACGTCTAACAAGAAGATTTGCCTCTTCGATATGTACGGTAAAATTACCGGTAGGATCCATCAGGCAAAAGCTATCTCGAGCTTTCACTAAGCGTACTCTCACTTCAACACCATTGATTAGAAGCCTCTCTTGATTGAAGACATCTGTATGCAGATGACCAATTAGGTCAATAGGTTTATCATGAGCTAATAGTTTCCGTCTTTCTACAAGACCTTGATTGGAATTTTCTGTATCGTTCATTTTTCCAGCGCTATCGTCACACCATAGAACAGTAGAAAGATGGGATGCTTTTGCAGCAGGCCCGTAATTTAGTAACGTTTCAATATAAGCTCTGTATGCATACCCTGTTGAAAATAATAACGTCATTTCATAACGTTATTTCATAACGTCATTTCATAACGTTAAATAACGTTATGAGTGATGCTACAATTTGGCACCTTTTATGACGTCTTTTTCTAACATCATTTAACGTAAATTAACGTTATTTACATCCGGAGAAATGATTGGTAACTTAAAATAACGTTATTTTCGATTGCGTTTAAATCATAAAATAACGTTATTTTACGCGTTTCGAATATGCGGCTTGGGTAATAACGTTATTTTTAAACATTTCCCTATTAAAAATAATAACGTCATTTCATAACGTCATTTTATAACGTCATTTCATTACGTTTAATAACGTTATGGGTGATGCTTCAAATTCGGACCTTTTATGACGTTATTTTGTATAACGTCATTTTTTGTCATTTCATTTTTTATTAATTTAAATATTAGTAATTACAATCGTTAGTATTATATTGTTATTGTAATATTTGCGCTTGTCGTTGTAAGTAATAATTATGAAATTAAAGGAAAAAAGAAGAAAAAAAAGTCCCCGAAAGGGGATCGAACTTGACACCTTTTAATTCATAGTCCTAGACTGTACCACTGAGCCACGAACACTTGTTATTTCTGATACTTAAATTTTTGCTCTTATATCTCATTTGCCAATATTTTAGAACTTATATAGTAATTTCAAAGGATTTTTTCGATGATTCATTCATACACGTAAATACGTACATTATTTTTAGTAATATATTTCAAATGATTGTTTTTTTTATAATCTGTAAAATAACGTCATTTTTGTATAATATTTATTTGTCAGAGTCCAGTTTGTTAGAATAATAAATAACGTCAATTTTTCAAAAATAATTTTTTTTCGATGATTGACGCGCACGTGTGAATACGTAAATTATTTTTAATAATACACTTCAAACTATTGACTTTTTATAATCTGCAAAATGATGTCATTTTCGTATACCACTTATTTATCAGAGTCCAGTTTGTTAGAATAATAAATAACGTTATTTTTTTGTCCGATCATAAGAGTGATATTCATAATGTATTATTAATGTATTGTCAAAGTTAAAATTGTTAGTGGAAAACAGGGATAAATAATTGTAAATTACTGCAAAAGATTTCACACTTCGTTTGTTGCTATCCAAGCCATTTCTTACTTGTCACTTTCATAATGACTTACATCGTCACTTTCATTTCAGAGCGCACGATTGTTTATTCCTATTTTTCTCTAACAAACTGGACTCTGACAAAAACGAATACAAAAATACAAATACGAAAATGACGCCGTTTTGCAGATTATAAAAAGTCAATCATTTGAAGTGTATTATTAAAAATAATTTACGTATTCAAACGTACGCGTCAACCATCGAAAAAAAATTATTTTGGAAAAAATGACGTTATTTATTATTCTAACAAACTGGACTCTGACAAATAAATATTATACAAAAATGACGTTATTTTACAGATTATAAAAAAAACAATCATTTGAAATATATTACTAAAAATAATGTACGTATTACCTGTATGAATGAATCATCGAAAAAATCCTTTGAAATTACTATATAAGTTCTAAAATATAGGCAAATGAGATATAAGAGCAAAAATTTAAGTATCAGAAATAACAAGTGTTCGTGGCTCAGTGGTATAGTCTAGGACTATGAATCAAAAGGTGTCAAGTTCGAACCCCTGTCGGGGGACTTTTTTTTCTTCTTTTTTCCTTTAATTTCTTAATTATTACTTACAGCGACAAGCGCAAATATTACAAGAACAATATAATTCTAACGATTGAAATTACTAATATTTAAATAAATAAAAAATGAAATGACAAAAAATGACGTTATACAAAATAACGTCATAAAAGGTCCGAATTTGAAGCATCACCCATAACGTTATTAAACGTAATGAAAGGACGTTATTATTTTCAATGGGGATTTCCCTGTATGTACATAACGTTATTTAAAAATAACGTCATTTTCATGGTCAAATTTTCAAATACATAAAATAATGTCATTTCGCGTTATCATCATAATAAATGACGTTACCCTGTTTCTGTTCATTGTCCAGCGTGTACGTCACGTTATTTTAAAATAACGTCATTTTACGTATCAAATATACGAAATTAACGTCATTTTATGTTTCCGTTCATTTCTCTGTATGTAAATGACGTTATTTATCGTTAGAAAAGGCGTGTAAATAACGTCATTGAACGTTCCAAAAGGTCCCAATTTGAAGCATCACCCATAACGTCATTGAATGACGTTATTTTATAACGTCATTTTACAACGTTATTTAACGTCATTATAAGCACTAGGGTAGGCATTGGTAGGTGGAGATACAGGTTTTGAATTAAACAGTACGTCTACTTGATTGAATAGAGAATGCATACAATTATTGACCGGTCCTACCCGTGCCATTAAAATTTTAAAAGTATCTCGATCATCTTCAGCCACATTTTCTTTACTTACTGCAGATTTTAAACTCACACGAAGGTTGAGCATGGTATGAGCCAAATCAATGTATTCATCACTATTACCAGGGATTACAAATTCTATCGATGAATCATCAGTCAAAGATGATATTGGTTTGTATTGAATCCAATGCGAACCCTCTATTGTCGTTTGTGTTGGTGGGATTTCAAATAGTAATAGCTCTGACTTCAGACATTCGCAAGAATGAGTGTGTAAAAATGCCATTTTTTTTTAACTGTCAAAAATATCTCTTGTACTTCTGTTTTTACGTCTTTTTCTTGTAACCAGCTTCCTCCTGCTCTTCTGATTCTTTCTCGTTGTCTTCTTCTTCTTACTCTTCTTCTTCTTCTTATTGATGGTCTTTCTTGCACTTTTATTTTTTGTACGAGCAATCACATCACGCCTTCTTATTTTTCAACAATGCATTGTTGTAGGTACAGTGAGTGACTGCAACTGAAAAGGATAACCGTAGCGCGATATTTTATATCCGGACCCCTACATCAGTTTATCCAACTTTTCTTCAGCTTTTCTCTTTAGAATTTCACCAGATTCTCTCACAGGGCTGCGGAATGACTCTTTGACAGGTGTATTGGGTGTTGCAACGTCAGATATAATATTAATACCTGTACGCACAGCTTCTTTTGCCACAGCTCTAACGCCGCGATTGATGAGCGGAAGGACTCGTCGAAATATACAGGCTAAGAATGAACCAATACCGTGAACTCTTTGATAGGGTGATCCAATATAAACATGTCCAACACCTCCTGTGTAGAGATTTCTATCCTCTCCTTCACGACCACGGTAACCATTACCAACTTGATAACCGAAATAATTTTCGTAATAAGCCATTTTTAGTCGACTTTCTTGAAATGAAGGGTTACGGTTAGCGTTCCGTGATCGAATGGTATCGCTTGTCCACAATCATCTCTTATATCTATTTCTATCGTCTGAAACGAGTTGAATAATAACGGTATATACATAGGTGGAGAAAAACTTTTAATCCTTGTATTTCCATATTCATAATTATCGGTGTTCAGCGGTATTGCTCGTAAAAGTCGAGATCGTACATCACCTGTTACATATGGTTCACAGAGGTCACTGTAGATCATTAACATTGTTGGTAAACCGCTGGAAAGCCGAGCAGGTTTAGTACCTTCTATTAAACTTTGATCTTCACCAAAAAACAATTGGCTTCTGTCTCTCATCATCACTTTCAAAACTTTTTATCGTTGTATAACCACCACGCTCAATCACCACCGTCAAATGATCCTTCATACATTCTAAATTATTTATCTCGTCGACGAGTGTGAAAATGTCTTTGTAATAACCGGAACGAATCAACGATTCGGTAATTGTAATTCTATCGTCTTCTTCTCTTAATTTGTTTATCTTGACCATCGAAGGGGGTGTTCGTTTCACGGAAAGTTTTCTTTTCTCTTCCTCGAATTTCACATATTGAAACGTCAGCGGAATTTGAACCTCTGTAAGAGCAACAACCCATGATCCCTGTAACCTGATCTGTTGTGGTAATTGTGTGACATAGTGTGTTGTAGTATTTTCTGCGAAATATTTCATGCTGCTATTACTAGGTAAAATAATGTAGAATTGATCCTTCATTTCTGCGAAAGCTGGTTAGCCTTGATCCAAGAATTAAACTTTTCTGGATAACCTTTCCAACTGACAAAATATTCCTTCGAGCGTCCCTTGCCTCTGACATGCAACACCTTTTCTATTTCAAAAGATGTTGTACTTAGATCCTTTTGTACTCTGCTCAACTCCTCAGCATAAAAACACCCGTCTATAACCTCACCAGATAAATCTTGCAATTGGTAGACAGGTGGGTAACGCGTTAAGGAAACTACTATAATTATAAATATTTCCAACGTCCAATCGCTCTCGTATGCCTTCTCAAAGATGTTTCGTGCACGACTGACTCGTACCATATCTCCAACTTTGAACTTAGGTTTGGCACCTGTTTTATTGTTTTTACTATATCGCCGATCTATATTTTTCCGTGCTGTAAGAACATTATATATGGTAACAGATGGCGGCGTCATCTTGGTTGCAAAGTGTTTACTATGATTGTATGCTTTAATTATATTCTATAATACATCAACGAATCTTCGTGTATTTATGTGGGTAAAATATCGCCAAACCCGCTCTTTAATGATACGTATCAGTCTTTCGGCTATAGCTGCTTTCGTATCAGGACTTCGTGTCACTCTGTGTGTGATACCATTATCGTGTAACACTAGCTGAGTCTCACGGCCAACAAATTCTTTTCACTTGTCCGTTTGAAGACATATCGGCCGACGATCATTGCTTCTTGATAACACATGTAAAAACGCTTCAGCAACACTTTTTGAAGTTCTTTCCTTGATCGGTTCTGCCCAACAATATTTACTGATCACATCAATAATAATGAGAACGTAACTGTATCCATCATTGTAAGTTTTTAAGGATCTCAAATCCATCAGATCAGCCTCCCATAAATCATCTAAATTTCGTACATTATAACTTCGTCTCGAGAATCGACGCCTAACCGGTCGATGCAGATTGTATGCATCTTGACTCTCGAGCCACTTTTTAACACTTTTTCGACTATATTTTTTACTTTTATTCTGTTTTTTTTACGTATAGCTTGGAAAAGTTTATCAACAGCTGTGTATGATGCCGGATGTGTTGTTGTATAATAAATTGTTTCAAATCTTAAACCTGCACGATTCATCGTTTTATGTACTTTTCTTGCTCTTCTTCGTAACCCCTTTCGACGGTTTCAATAATTTATTCTCTTCCTTCAGTTCTTTGTCCTGTTTCTTATTATAAGTCTTTACAGATTTATTGTTACCCCCTTTCTTCTTATTTTGTAATGCTTTCTTGATGCGTGACAATAATTTTTCAAGAGTTATCTTGCTTACCATACAGCAAGCTGTCATCATTGCCACTGTTCGCTCATCCGCAGGTGTTTTATCAGCGAGCATTCATTTAAATGAATATTCAGCTAATATACGATCAGCCTTACGTAGGTTGCAATTTTTATCGCTATAGGCTAAGTCGTGCTGACGACATGCTGTATCTAACGGGTTAATACCAACTTCACCGCGCTCGATACGTTCAGCGAGTTTTGTGCCAGGTCCGCAAAATTTATACCCAGGAACATGTAGTTCAAAAGGTAGTAGGTTTATTAACTCATCTAATGCACTATTTTTTACTTCATTTTCTTCTTCTTGTTTTTCTTTCTCTTCTGCGTCGAAGACTCGGGTGTTTTGCTTTGATTCCCGCTTAAACGTCTCCATGCTGTGATTTCAGAATTGGATACAACTAGTTTTCTCTTCTTTTTTTTACTAGTAACTTGATCACCTAATTTTATGCTCGCGTCGCTCTCATCACCAGTGTCTGAAACACTACTGATGTTATTTCGAGAATTGTTTACACCGCTGGCCCCTGGGATCTCATGACGTGGCGTTCGAAATCCTTTACCAGAGCCATCTGGTGTAGAATTTTGAAGAGAGACAGCAGTGCTAACTATACTTCCTTTTGGGGTTTTACCGACTATACTGGTCCAGACACGTTTATTTGTGTTAGCAGTCATATTTTTCCAGACACGCTCATTTCCGATGTATTCACGAGGTATAAATGATTCATGAAGAGCCAGAGCAAACTGCTCGTGTCCATGAGGTGGTGTTCCTTGTCTTTTTCTCATAGCATCATTTATTAAATCAATCATGTTGGCTTCACCTAAGCGAACTCCTCCTATTGTCACAACACCATTTGCTTCCTAGCCAATCTTACCGCTTACTCGTAATTTTCGTAGTACTTGTCCTGCTTTAGCACGGAACTTTGTAGGCACACTCTCGGCGATACTCGCATCAATCCGATCTTCTTCCTCCACACGATGTATTTCGTTGTCATATTCGTAATCGGTGTTAGATTTGCTTTCATTTTTCATCTCATCATCATCATCTTTCTCTTTTTTTATCGATTCGTTGTTTTCACTAGCAGTCTTAAAATGGAGATATCGTTGGAGTACGTTACGATATCTTGACCATTTTTCTTGATCGCTTGTACAAGCAGCTGAATTCAATATATTACTCATTTCAGCATCTAGTCTACTCATAACAGTCCCCGGTGTTTGAACAGTCTTTAATATGGAAACATCACAAGCAGTGTCGCCTTTTGCAAGTACATTCTGGAGACGTTCAACATTCTCGTTAGGTACAAGTACCATCTTCCTTGCGTGATCCATATTTACTTCCTTATAATGCTAGCCAACAATGTACCAATGATAGGTGCTAATAAAACTGGCAAAAATTCTCCACGTTGTATAATAATTTTTTTCTTTTTGGATAAACTAACAGATGGTTCAGTTAGTTTTCGTAAAATCTCTGCATGACGTCGTAATCGTGACTTTTGAGTGCTTTCTAAGGGTACATTATCAATCAAAATATTCAATGCACATTCACAAATATACCGTACTAATTTTGAGTCAGCAGATTGAATAAATGCTTTTCGTTGTTTATTATTTAAATGATATAAAGCTTTTAAAATTATAGCTTCCTTGCGGGCGAAAACACGTCTCTTCGATTGCTTACCCATCACAGGGATGCGACCGGAACAAGACTCGACGTGTCACCACCTTTTATCTTCTTATTTCGAGACACATAGACGTAATGTAACTTGTCATCTGGGAAAATACAAGTTCGAAATCTGCAGTTGTCCGGTGTATTTTGTTTTAAGTCCAACAGAAGGTAGCCATAAGGTATTGAAGTTGCATCCCAATAAGCGTCTTGCAAAAATTTCGGATCCTCTGGACACAATTGCCGCGATAAATGTTGTATCTGTAATCTGTCGCGTAAATTTCGAAACATAATAATGTACTGTGCGTTTAAGGATATATCACGTTGACCTCTACCCTGATGAAAGACGTTTTGTGTAATGAATATCACTGAGAGCGAGTGATGATGAGACGCCTTCGAGAAAATGTCAACTATACTTCCACTCGACGACGATTCACGCATTAAGTCATAAATAATGACTAGCTTAGGTCTAGAGTCACTAGCCCAATCACTAGTTTGGGGCAGACCTTCTCGAAATTCTACTTTTGTACCTCGAAGTTCCTTCTAGCTTGGCTGCCACTCTGCGTAGTAGATAATGATACGCTCGATTGGGGTATCGCACATACGCTCAATATCTCTCAAGAATTTTTTTACAAACACTGTTTTACCGCATCCCGTAGGGCCACACAGCATGGATGTGAATGGATGTTTCCATCGTGTGTCCATACTTGTTACTGTCATGTGCAACATCCTTCACAGCTTTGAAAAGTGTCGATAATTAAATTAGTCTTATTTTACTGCCATGTATGATTTTAAAAACGAAATTGAATGAAAATATACAATTATATATGTATACAAAATATTGATAGATGGAGAATATTAAAAAGTAGTATGTGGAAAGGTATGACAAAAGGTTGAAAAAATCTTAATTCATGATGTATCTAAAAGTATATTTATTCAAAATATTAATTTATGACAATTTCTTTAATTTTTTTACAAGTATCGGTGTAATTACGGTACTAGCCCTCGCAATCCTTAATTTAAAACGTTCACGGTCACGCGCTATTTGCTCCCACTCTCCAGGACGAGCGGTTTTATGAGCATACAACCACGTACATAACAAATGAATTGTTAATTTTTCTGCAAACAGTACCTGTTTTTCCATATTTTTATACATTAGTTTTAAGCCGTAGTGAACTCAAGTGCGTTTTTTCCTTTATAATGTAAAAATAACTTTAACTTATTCGCTTCATTGCACATATTTTCAAATAATTTATCATCGTTGACGATAGCAGTGCATAGTCGAGAAGGCAGGAAAATCTGAAATTCGTTGTCGAGCTCAGCCTCGATCTTCTTGCCAAAACGTGTATTCACCACTCTTAAGACTGTTACCATGTACGCTCGGCCAATCTCCACTTCAGCCACCTTCTTTGACGGGAGAAATTCACCATTCGCAATTTTATTGAGAGCCTCTAGATCCATCTAAACATACAGGAAATGGACCATTTTTTATTTTTTGTATTATTTTAAAAAGTTTATATAATAAATAATATATACCTTTTCTGAACACGAACGAAATTTCTTGGACAGGAACAGCTCTTCTGTTTAAAATCGCAAGGTAGAGTGATATCTCAAACGAATATTCTCGGGTAATTATATAGTGTGTACCCCATCATTCGTTCTTCACCCACCACCATCAGTAGTCGGTCATGATGAGATCATCATTACCGGAACACCTGGTCAGCTCGATCATTGGAAGGGGAAGAAGGAAAGATGGATTGGTGCATCAGGTAGATGTAACATATTATTCGGGCCAATCAGATCCTTTTTTCGCAGTTTAGTATTGTTATTGTCAGTTAGTGTTAGAATAACGCAGTCATCGTAAACTTTGAATCAGTTAACAGGGAAGGGGGTGGATTCAAAAAATTAGCTTATCTCTTGCTGATTCAAATGTGCTTTAGT
>JACCIB010001224.1:0-47190 GCA_018906965.1 Philotrypesis tridentata
AAGTTAAGCAGTAGATGGTAGCTCCAGTGATAACCCACCACTAGAAGATCCAAGACGCAGTGCATTGAGAATAGATGAATCAGAGATACATAAACAAACAGATAACGATAACGACGAAATATCATCCAATGACAGCAACGACAAAACAATAAGTAATATGGAAATAGCAATAACAGCTAAAAGCGATACAGGCACAGACAAATCATCTGATGACGAATCAATAACTAATGCATCGAATGTCACAACATTGTCACGAAAAGAAGTCGAAGAAGCTAGCAGAAAATTAGAAGAAAGCATAGCAAAATTTGAAGAATTACACCCACAACATACAGAGATCAACAAAGAATATGATATTGCTGTAACTCACTTCTCTGATGGAGAAGAACAAACAGAAGAAATGAGATTCTGCATGGATGAATTGAATGCACATTACGGCACCAAACACATGGATGAAGTAATGGAAGAAGGACTCCAAAAACTAATAGAAAAATCTCAAAATGAATTGATAAAAAGATACGAACAAGCACGAGATTCCCAACCAGAAGAAGATGAAACATCAATAGACGGAATAATATACCCAACAAAAGGAAGAATTTCAGATACTACAAGAATAACAAATAAATCTCCAAATGCCAAAAGCACGCCACATCCAAATAAAAGAGTTAAGCTGAAAACAACAAATATAAGCGTCATAGACGAAAAATTTGACGACAAAACTTATGAAATACGATATTCACAACCACCAGAAACAACGGTTCCATGGTTAGTGACAATCCCACAGATATTAGAACCAATAAATAAAAGATATGGTTCAGTGCAAAAATCCATCAATTCGACAATTGACAAGGATTCAGACACAGATCGAAGATTATTACCAGAAAGAGAACAGATAGTAACCATAAGAGAATGTCTAACATACAAAAGAGACAATTTAGTACATTTTCTTTCACAGGATTGTGAGGCCACAACTTCAATAGTCAAACTACTCACTGACATAGGAGCAATAGAGTTAACAAATATCAAAAACAAAAAACCACGCATCGGTCAAATTTTTGTTACAGCATTCAAAAAACACAAAATTTATTCTGTCATAATTAAAGACAAGTATTACAACAAAATAAGTATTGCAGAATTAGAGAATTCTTTGCAAAATTTGAAAACAGTATTAATAAAAAATGAAGCAAAAAGTTTCAGAATATCGCGTAGAGGCGATTTAACAGATGAATTAGAACCCGGTCTAATCACCGAGCTTCTAGCAAAAACCTTTAACAATTCTCCAATAAAGGTAACAATCTGCTATGGAAAAGTAGAACTACCATTGGAAAAAGAAAGGAAACAAATTATAGCAAATTTACATGACAGCCTAACCGGTGGTCACAAAGGCATAAACCAAACATATCGCAAAATCAGAGAACGATATTATTGGCCAGGAATGCGCAATGACATTCAAAATTACATAAGAAAATGCGAAAGTTGCCAAGAAAAGAAAATTGAACGATTCAAAACAAGAGAGCCAATGATTATCACTGACACACCAATAGAAGCTTTTGACAAAGTCTCAATTGACACAGTAGGAAAATTAAGACAAACGCCATCAGGTAATTGCCATTTACTAACAATGCAATGCAACCTAACAAAGTATTTAATTGCTATACCAATTAAAAATTTGAATGCAACCACCATTGCAGATGCACTGGTCAAACATTTAATTTGTCAATTTGGAGCACCAAGAGCAATACTCTCAGACAGAGGAACAAGTTTTCTATCAAGTATAGTAGAAACAATGTTGCAAATTTTTAAAATAAATAGATTAACAACATCAGGTTACCGACCACAAACAAATGGTTCATTAGAAAGAAGCCATGCACCACTAGTAGAATTCATAAGAATATACTCAGAGAAATACGATGATTGGGACAAATTAGCACCATTTGCCACCTTCACGTATAATACAAGTATTCATGCGGCAACAAACTTCACACCGTTTGAATTAGTATACGGAAAAACTGCACGTTTTCCAATCAAAATACCATCTGATGAAAAACTTCGCACATACAATGTTTACATCAGAGACCTAATACTTCGTCTAGATGAATTGAAAGTATTAGCAGGCGAAAGACAAATAAAAAACAAAATAAAGTCGAAAGAAAGATACGACAAGAAAATAAGAAAGTTTAAAGGCAAAATAGGCGGATATGCACGCTTAATCAATGAGCCAAGAACAAGTAAATTTGATGCCTACCGAAACAAACCACTAAAAATTGTCGAATTTGTTGGCAGAAAGAATGTCATTTTAGAATACCCCAATGGCAAGAGAATCAGAAAACACATTGACAAACTCAAAGATGTACACACAAAAACCGATGAGTCAGAATCAGAAAACAATTCTGATTAACTTTGTCTTGTGTTACAGATGAATCACCGCTCAATTCAATTCATCTTCATCATCATCAGCCTACCAGGTTTAATTGCAGAAAAATTACATTCAATGGAATCATTATCGCCAAACCCTGGCATTTACTATGAAAAAACAAATACAGTAAAAATAATTAGAACGAACTGGAAAGTCAACATAGTCATTGACGTTGACCAATTCTTAGATATGCATAACCTATCACAATCTCACGTTGAAGTATACAACAAATGCATTACAGTCATAGAAGAACATAAGTGCAAAAATGCTCTAGGCACTGACCTGCTAGAAATCAAACAACAAAATCTGGCGGAATTAAGGAAAACAATTAACAACACCATCACCACCTTAGGTCAAGTAGAATATCCTAACTCGAAATACCCCTCGAGCATAAGGATGAAAAGAATGGTACCCCTAGGATTTATAGGATCCATAAGCAAATCACTGTTTGGTCTTGCTACAGAAGATGACATTCACAATGTCAACCAGAACATTGACCAGTTGTTCCAAGATCAAAAACAAGTAATCCATTTAGTAGACCAGAATACACACATAATAGCAACAAAATTTGAAGAATTATACAAAATAACAAAAAATCACCAAACCATCCTAGAAAGTTTCGAAAAATCGCTCACTAAAGTGATAACAAATGTACTAAAAGAAAGTGAACAAATGAAATACCTAGTAGAGATAATACTCTATGTCAAAAGATTAGACATGACTATTGACCACATTACCAAAAGTCATGAAAAATTACTTGACATATTAAGGGAGATAAAGAATGGTAAGATTCACCCAGAAATACTCTCGAACAATATCCTGCAAGAAATAAACGCAGATATCAAGAGAGTGAGTAAGGACATGAATTTACCAATACCTTCTGAACACATGAGAACAGAAGAAATAATTAAAATTTCCAAAATTGATGCACTACATCAAAATGGAAAAACAATAATAATCCTACACTTACCATTAGTAGACCACACAGAATATCAATTATACAAAATGCACCCCATTGCGATACCACAATGGCATCATAACATTAGTTTGGGAATGGCTCACATAAAGCCATCGCACACTCATATCGCTACAACAATAGATCAAACGAAATACATAAAATTCAATGAAAACAAATTAAACAAATGTTTAACCACCCATTATGCACAAATCTGCCCAATCCTTGGTCCGCAACACAATACTCCCAAATCAACAGATTGTGAAATCACATTATTATTAGACCCAAAAATTGACACCACCAAATATTGCGACATTAGAATCAACCCTTTGACCCAAATACAATGGAACTACTTGGAGCAAGACAAATCTTGGCTATACTCCACAACTTTTGAGACACCAATGACCCTCATTTGTAAAGAATACCCTGAATACAAAATAATAATTAAAGAAGCAGGAATATTAAGAATATCACCTCAATGCATAGCTAAAACTGCAACAACAGTTCTAGCAGGTGAAAGCACAAAACAAACAAATTTCACGTACATATATTCACCAAATATAAGCCTGAAATTAACAGAAAATTACCCACTTTTATCACACAACATCGAAACATACCCAAACACCCACATATTTAAAATTAATAATAATGACCTGTCAATAGATCACAAAAAAGAAAGACCCCTAACTGAAATTTTAAAAGAATTAAATCAAATAAGCGACCACAAACGCAAAGACTTCAAAACTAATACCCTAGTTTATGGAGGAATAACTACACAAATAATAATTTTCATTATAATAATTTATATAATAGTAAAGACAAAAATACTTAAAAAATTGACTCTGCGCACCAAAAAGCAAACACACAAAATACACAAACCGAACACAAAAAATATCGACATTACAGAACTACAAAATATAACAATAGGAGAAGGCGCGAAAGCCAAATATAACACACGACGAGACGTACATACACCACACATGACTTTAGATCTACCACTACAGCAAGCGGAAGTCAACTAAAACAACGATTTTCGTTTTTAGAAAAATAACAACATGGCAGCTAAGCAACGGAAATCGATTACCATTTTCTGCGACAATGACATACCAATGTATACCATACTAAGAGAATTCGAATACATTGCAACGCCAGTCACGATTCACTACGAACAGCACAAGTTCGAAGCAGGAACGAAGAAAATCACCATGATCTTCAACACCGAAAGAGATGCAACCAAAGCATATGAAAGAAGAGCAACCTTAATAAAACAAAATAGATTCAAAAAAGCTACAAGCCCGCATGCAGCAAAAAGGCGAAACACACCAATGGATGAGGAAACAATGAACACACAAATCAAAAAATCATGCCCAGTAAAATCAGAAGTACATGTTGTAAACAAACAACCCGCTCCAATGGACAATCATAGACTATTCTGTACGTTACCCTGGGAATACTCCGACACAGTTAAGGACGAACTATTCTTCAGAGCTTTCGCAAAATATGGACCATTAGTTTATTATCAAACTATAAAAGACAAAAAAGGAAAACTTGCATATGGATATGTACAGTACTTCGACGAACAAGATGCAGAAAAAGCAAAAACAGATTGCGACGCCATCTACAACGCCGTATATTCAGTACCAAGAAAACCATCAAAATCAAACAAAGAAAAATATACAAAGAAACACGAAAAATGCAACCAACACATCGATATAGATATTTACCACCTACACGAGAAAACCTGCATCAAACAAACTCTATGGACAGAAAAATTACAAAAATCAAGAATACCAATTGCAAGACAACAGGAAGGCATAACATCTCCAAATGAGGACCAGACACCAAATGTAAACAACGGCGAAGACAAAGCAGAAGACACAACTGAAGACATGTCGACCGAACAAGAAAATGCATTACTAGACGAGACAAATTACTTAAACATGGACTTATTGAATATTTAAATACACCCCATTTCATACAGTAAATAAACACACATTATTTATAACTGTACGCACCCCAAACACACCACTGTCTGTAACTAACAAACAAAGGTACACTCACTAATAATAAATTAAGCACACACACACATTTGTGTTGCAGAATAACTAAAATGGACACCATTAGTCTGAACATTGACATTCCAATTCGTTACCAAGAAAAAGATTACCCAAGAGAACCACTTGGGATATCAATAGCTCATGGCTCTTATAAAATTGAGGACATCAATATTCATATCAAGAATGACATACCATCATTCATGAGATTTCATACCACGCCCATGCGCTACGTACCATGGCAGTATAGACAACCACTATACACCGTGGGAAGGAAAAATAAGCTCACCAAGCAAAAACCTAAAGAGGCGGAAAGCTACAATTCAAACAGTTCAGATGAAGAACCAGACAACGACAATATCATGGCTACCATCCATGCAGCAAGGAAAATCTACTTCTCCGTAAATGACGAAGAAACAAGAGACGAACTACTCGATTACCTACAAATGACGACATGCATGGTTTACCACCATCTATCCTGGGAAGGAGACATGAAAGTCCCAGACAAATACATAATAGAGACCATTTTCCACGAAAAAGAAAACGTAGACAAAATAATAAAAAAAGTATGCAAAAAATTCAAGTATGCTAAACATCAATGGCAAAAACGAAATGAAAATTGCACACCAGGAGACAATGAAACATCTGACAACGATCAAGAAAAAGAATCAGACAACGATAGTTGGGGAAATAAAGAAATGAAAAATAATTGGAAAAAACTAGACATAACACCAGTCGAGACCGAACAAGAAAATTGGGATAAAGAGTTAGAGGAAAAAGAAGCCAAGGAAAAATTAGACAACAACGATATATCAGTAGAACCAAAAGAGGAATGGATCGTACAACATGCAGCCGACTTGTTGAAAGAAAATGCCGATAATGAATAATCACAATACGTTACCAACGTATCACATACACACACATATCATAAACACATACATACACATTTACACAACACTATTTAAAAAAAACTAACCATGCAAACCAATAGCTTAACTAACCCGCTATGCATGAAGCGAAAAAATTCGTTTATAATTAAGAAAGCACTCATGACCCCTTTTTAACACAACCATATTTCTTCTTCTTCTGTTACAGATGGACCGTGGAGGCGTTAAAGTATTGCACATCCAAACACAGACGAGAAATGCAAAGAAAATACGGGTCACATATGCACCACAAACGGCGGTTACCCCAGTATTAAATTACATAAAAACATTTGGGGCCGTCGAGCAAATCGACGACGTGCAACTGCACGTGATAAACAACAGGAACGTTGCAAAAATCGACATAATTTATGAGAAGGAAGTGTCGGTGAAACTAATTACATTAGATAATGCGGAGTCGATCCAACAGTGGAACGACATAATATTCCCGCAAACCCAACAAGAAAATGCAGAACAAGAATCAGAACCGGAGACAACAGGCAATGGAACAGACTCATGTCCAACCCACACGGAGCAGGCAAAAGCTACACACATGGAAGATGCACAAACACAAGAAACCCCAGAAGAGAATTCAAATGATTCACAATCTGAAGGAGAAGCGGCTGCCCTACCCGAAGCTGCAGCAATGATAATGCACAACAAGTACAATGATGTACAAGTAGTAGGCTTCGAAAATCGCGATGCAAAAACCATCAAGATCCTATACAAAGGATCTCATGAAACTGCAAAAGCGCTACTACTATCGATCCAAAATGGAACAGCAACATTGCAGTATTACATAACAAGAAACCCGACAACTTTTGCAGTCAAAGCAAATTACGAAGAAATCCTGAAAGAGGAGGACATCCTCAGCATCCAAGAATATGCAGAAAGAGAAGTGGCAATAACTGACGACATGATCATGGAGGAAAATGCAAATGAGCAGACAGACTTCAAAAAATTGAGAATAAGATACGGACACACTAAACATGATGAGGTCCATGATTATTTTGCACAGTTTGGGAACATACTAAAGTTCAATATAACAAGAATTAAAGACAGATGCACTAACATTCCACTGGACCAGTGGAATGCATACATCCATTATGAGGATGAAGAATCCGCTCAACAAGCAAAACAAAGATGTGCAGATTCCTACAGAGCTGAATATGGAAAATTCCCAACAAGACAGCAAACAGAACCTATGTTCAAAAATGTGCTGTGCATTAAAGTGCCCAGAGGAACACTATGTGAAGAGGCCACGGAGCATTTCTCCAACTTTGGAGAGATAGTGCAACAACATTATGCATTAATACCCTTAGAAAAGTGTGATGCGAAGACCCACACTCATATGGGTTTCCTCACATTCAAAACTGTGCAAGAAGCAACGAATTCAAAAACATTTTGCAATAAAAACTATTTGGCAATCTACCAAGACCGAAAGCCTAGCAGAATCCACCTACCATGTGGAAAACCAATTGCATTAACGCACTGGAACATCCACGTCAGAGACTGCATGGAAAATGTAATTAAAAAACTAGAAATGCAAACACTTAAGGACAATGATAAATAAAAAAAACAAAACTGTGCATGTCCCAACAAAAAGAACATGCATTTAATCTCAATCTTTTTTTTTCTCCTTACTAATATGTATAATATAAGTATATTCCAAAATTACTCAAATAAAATATAAATATAATTTTTTTTTAATATAAATTTTATAATCATTTATTGCACATTGACCCCAGCGTCCCCTAGCATAAGTACTAACAATAATATAAGATTTCAACTAACACCAAAGGCACAAATAATCAGAAGGCTGATAAACCCCCCATACAATGGGAATTCTTTAATCAACCCACCCCCAACCACCCTGCATTCGATACCATCGTTTGCCGGGACGGCAAACCTTCCAAGGGGGGGAGGATGTTATGTGCCGATGCCAAAGTACAAATTGGCAACGTCGCATAACGCATAAGTAATTAGAGAGGTGCAAAAATATGCGCCCAGCCGTCGCCAAGTCGCACAAAGACGAGCGATAGCGGTACCTCTCCTCCAGCCCTCGAAACGCTGACCAAGCGCTTCGCCCTCCCATGCGCTGGCGGACTTCACCGTAAGTTCGAGAGTGCAAGTGAGAGCGAAGTAGCTAATGAAGCGAAGAGAGGGATGGGGGAGAGGTAAGAACAATTAGTGGGAGAGAAAGTGACGCGCTCTCTCCCCTGCATAATTGCACGCCCTCCGGCAGAGCATCTTGAGCCACCGAGCCGAGTGCACGTAGTTTTTCTGTTTAGAATCCTTCCAGTTTTCTTAAGCATTGTAATAGACGCCTGCGTGGCTTGTTCATTTAATATCGAGAATAAAGTATAGTATATTCAGCCTATTTATTCCATTATTATTTTCCTGTGTGCTGCGCAACGCTTTTTCTTGATCACATTAGTACGAGAGGATTTACACACAAATAACAATTTGCATCCAAACAATCTTTGCACTGAAGTATCAATTTGGCACAGTCCTGCGTATTATTCAGCCAAGCAGCCCAGCTCATCGAACCCAAAGGTAAGAATTTGAGTAAATTTGCAAAACATAATTAGCTTGCATGACGTAAATTAATTCGTGGCACTTTTAAAAGTGAAAGTTTCGCCGTATCCCGATCGCGCGAAGATTTGAATCGCGGTTAAAGGCTTTAAGCGTTTATCGTGTCGCGCGCTCCCCCGATATTTCTCACGTGCTATAAGCTCACGTGCGCGAGTACGTAACATTATGATATCAATAAATAAATTGGCAAGTTTGTTGTTATAAAAAGTAATCGTTTTGAAATAAATAAATAACCGTTCAAATTGAGGAAGGATTATAAATATGTATGTATTCATATAAACACTCGACCAAAGCATGTGAAACGTAGATAGCCTGAACGGCAAATGGGGCGTTGCGTGCCCGGTCCCAAACATTCGCATAACATAGAGCCATTTCGGGATGATTCCAAGTTTCAATTGTTACCGATTGTACATGTGATAAAATCGTATTATGTTCTTATATGATATATTATCACACGATAAATGTGCTCATAATGTGTCGTAATATCATGTGTTTATCCAAATTTATCACGTAATATAACGGAATTGTCTCGCATCATAAAAAATCATAATTTTTAAACTAATTAATGTCTATTATTTCCTTTACCTGTTGTTATTTATGGAAGCAACAAGCGAATGTACAATCTACTCTAGTTAGTAATTCGGAAAATAAGTTACTATTTCCTTATTGCATTAAATCTATAGCACATATGTCAAGGACGATCATCTACAATGAAATATGAGATTTAAATATTCTGTTCATATAAAAAATCGATCCCAGATTTTTTTTAATAAAACAGGAACAAATTCTAGCATGTAGAACGCAATTTTTTTATGGAAAAACTTGCCGTCCCGTCCTATCATAGACAATGATGGATGTGGTCATCAAATTATATTTCTCTCAAATAACTGATACTTCATTTAGAATGTGTTTCCTACAATTTTTCATCAATATTTGAAGAATCGAAATATAATTTTCTAATAATTCTAACGTCAAAATTTCATTATTTGTATGTATTTTATCACAAAATTAAGTTACTATTTTCAAAAGATAATAGGAAGTTGATAAAAAATAATTTAAACTATTATAGTGTATTAAAAAATGGTATAAAGTCAATTTCTATTAGTGAAGCTAAAAATAATAAATTAATATTTATGCTGCTTATAGATTATTTTTAAATTTAAATGTATACTTAACTAAAAAATAGAATTTCTGCTATCATTTGAGGCCATTGTTTTCACAGTTTAACATAAATATTTTGTGTAGTAGCGATTATAGGATAATAGGAAGATAAGTTAATTATAATTAAATATTTTGTCATCTAGTTGATTACACTGATATTTTGTAATTCATCGATTATCTATGATAGGACGGGACGGCAAGTTTTTCCATAAAAAAATTGCGTTCTACATGCTAGAATTTGTTCCTGTTTTATTAAAAAAAATCTGGGATCGATTTTTTATATGAACAGAATATTTAAATCTCATATTTCATTGTAGATGATCGTCCTTGACATATACGCTATAGATTTAATGCAATAAGGAAATAGTAACTTATTTTCCGAATTACTAACTAGAGTAGATTGTACATTCGCTTGTTGCTTCCATAAATAACAACAGGTAAAGGAAATAATAGACATTAATTAGTTTAAAAATTATGATTTTTTATGATGCGAGACAATTCCGTTATATTACGTGATAAATTTGGATAAACACATGATATTATGACATATTATGAGCACATTTATCGTGTGATAATATATCATATAAGAACATAATACGATTTTATCACATGTACAATCGGTAACAATTGAAACTTGGAATCATCCCGAAATGGCTCCATGTTATGCGAATGTTTGGGACCGGGCACGCAACGCCCCATTTGCCGTTCAGGCTATCTACGTTTCACATGCTTTGGTCGAGTGTTTATATGAATACATACATATTTATAATCCTTCCTCAATTTGAACGGTTATTTATTTATTTCAAAACGATTACTTTTTATAACAACAAACTTGCCAATTTATTTATTGATATCATAACTTTCTTTTCTTAAAATTAAAATGGCAATTTTTATAAAATTGAAGGTATAGATGAAATCGAAGGAGACGATAATGCGAAGATGGTATTACACGTTTATATTTTCATCCATGAGAGTTTCGGATTATTTAGCTTAAGGTATAAGCATCATGATTTCAGTGCTGGTGATTAACTCATTTACGAGGTTCGAAGACATGCGTCCTAACATAATTATTTGTCTTCAAACTTGATCTATAAACGTCATATATTCTTCCAGTGTTTGTGTTACAATCACTTATTCACAAGGGGAAAGAAGATAAATCATTTATTGATCTGATGACTTTATTATCAACACCTCTTAACAGCATGCAGTGAAGCTGCTAGTATTTTGTCTAAATAAGTGTTATCAAGATCTTTAATTTACTTAATTTAATAACTGTATAGGATAAAGCACATATAATTTCGGCCACATTAGAGTTGTCGAAGTTTGAAAATTAAAGTTTAATTTTAGAGTAAACTCTTAGAATTTTTTTTTTCAGTATGAGTGTTAATGAGAGTTTGGTTTTGTCTGCATAAGTGTTATCAAGAGTTCAAATTTTTGTTACATTAAGATTATCAAGAGTTGTAAAATTAATTTTTAATTTTTACAGGAAGAAACAACCTTATACTTGCCAGCCTTTTACCTTGAAAAGGTTTGTTTGGGGGGGGGGGGGAGGGGGGCAGATTTCACTACTTTTAAAAGGTATACAATATTACAATTTTTGTTACATTAAGGTTATCAAGAGTTGTAATAACTTTAAATTTTATATGAAGAATATATATATACATATATATATATATATATACTAGGGGGGTACCCCCCTGCTCGCTCCGCTCGCCAACCCCCGATTTAAAAAAATTTTTATTTTTGATGAAGTCAAAAAAGAGAAAAATACATTATAGTTTATAGTTCTCATAGTTTAAGTCATCACAGTTTACAAATTGTTTGTACAGTATTTTTTGCATTCACAAACAACACTTAATTTACATACATAGTTTATTTTACATATCTATGTCTATATAATTCACGCGTAAACAACATTTACAATTTTAATTCTATACTTATAAATTTTTAATTACATTTGCTAATGATAGTAAATACCGTATGAAATTGTTATCGTTATTGAGAATAACATCTGGGACTCTTTTTCAAATTTTTAGTCTAAATCTTAAAAGTTATATTATTTTTACAAGTATATCACTACTAATTTGGTCAATTGATCTAAATGTTTCAAAAGTGGATTGTTATTTTGGTGATATGAATTAATTTGATCATTTAATTTTGATATTTGTTGCCATTGTATCGTTTCTAACATTGAAGAGTGCATGTGTTCGAAATATTTCTCTTCAAATGTAATGTCGTCCAAATATTCAAATGTATTTTGATCCAAATTATTTTCATTTTCCATATCGAATTGCAATGTTAAATTGAAATGTGGCTCCATGTTCTATAAAACATAATGAAAATGTGAGTGATCTTATATAATTGTGTAAGGGCCGGATTTGACTCCGGACCGCCTGAGTTCACTACAAATAATTATTTTTATTTGGAAGGATGTCTTTGGTCCCGAGACCTTATGTTTTTAAAATAATCATTAAACAATAATTTATTATTATTACTTTAGTCCGCGTGTCTTTTCTTATATTGTTTATAATACTTGTAGTAACAAAAGGTGGACGTAACGAAAGTGCGGACACGATATTGGAAAATGTGGACACGTTTGTACGAAAGTGCGGACACGTTTGTACGAAAGTGCGGACACGATATTGAAAAGTGCGGACACGTCTTCGTAAAAGCGGACTTGATTAAATAAAGGCGGACTGCTGCTCTTGTGCCCTATTAGGATGCTGTGTGGACGAATTTAGTTCCGCAGACTTACCCTCCTTTAGTGTGGACGCGATTTGGAAAATGCGGACACAATCAAAAAGTGCGGACACGATATTCCAAAAGTGCGGACACGTCTTTAGAAGTGTGGACACGCTCTGCTAGTCTTCAAATGTTGGGAGTGGACTCTTGAGTTGTCCTTTATGCGTTCTTACTCTAGTTTAGGACTGAAGGGCTTGTTAGTGGGTAAAGGGCTTTTGTTAATTAAATAATCTTTTTCTCATCTAAACATCTATTTTCTTTTCTAATTGTTTTGTTTTATTAAGCCAGACAGATTTCCAAGGACGGTAAAGGGCCATTCATACTTTCGCATTCAAAGTTTATGCTAGTTATCTTACGTAGTTACTGATCTTGTACATTTGTTCTGTTATAATACTAAAGAAGCTAACTTACGCTTTTGTACACTCGCTGTGGTTCGAAGTGTCCTTCTCCCTTAGGGCGAGTATGTGATCTTAAACTATAGTCCGGGAGTCCTGGCATTTTGTCGTGCACTTTCTGCAAAAGATTTTTTGACAGTCAAAATTTGTTTGTGGTAACCTGCTGAAAGTAACCCTAAATTCTCGACTTCGGACCTGATCGGGAACATTGTTATTATTGCAAAATAAACTTCAAAAAAGCACTTTTTTTTAGTTTTCCGCGAATAACGTTTTTGTAACGTATTTTATGCAAAAAAGGTAGAGAGGAAAGTTGTTTAGAATTGAATTTCCAATCAGACACATGTATTCCCGAATGCAAAATTAACTTTTTTCATCGCTAAATTGTTAAACAAAAAAAAACTTTTTCCAAATTTTCACATTGCCACAGTTTTTTCAAAAAAAAGATCTTTTTCGCCGGATAAGCTCTCAATGATGACTTTTAGTACAAACAATCTAAAAATCGTTGCCCGATCCGTATATCTCAAAATGGCGTCCTATTGCAAAATTATTTACCCGAAAATTTCAAATTCATTTCAAATTTGCCCATGGAACGATAAACGGATCCAACTGCGCTTAATCGATAGCTTTTGACGTACTTAATAAATGCTAAAAAGGAATTTTCTTAAAATTAATATTTAACAACATTTTTAGCAATAAATAGTTTTTATTTTCGCCAATTTTTAAGTTAGAGAAACGCGGTAAAATGCATTTTAAAGTACTTAAAAAACCATGAATTTTCGTAGAAAAATCGTCAAGATCCGACCAATAGGAGCCGAGATACGAAATTTTTTTCAACCGACGATTACACCGAAACTATTTAATATTTTTTAATGAATTTTCACACAATGCTTGTTCAAATGATGATCTAGATGATAGCATTTTTCTTAATAGTTGTAATGGACTTAATTCTTATACAAGGACCGATGAACGGATGCGAGATCAGCGCGCGCGGCCGCGCGACTGCTCCGGCCGGGCGGCGCGGTGGTGGGGGGTTCCGCCGCTGCGGCTTTCGTGAACCTTAGATGCAAATTGATTTTCTCGGCAACCAAAGGTCCTACGGTAATGCTTTTTTTTTTATTTTATGTGTTTTTTCCTCAACTTTCACGACGTGAAAATGAAATTTACATGAGTGCAATGCAAATACCCGAAAATTACGTTTTTTAGATGTAAATTGAATTTCTCGGCAACCAAAGGTCCTACGTCAATGCTTTTTTTTTTAATTTTATGTGTTATTGCCTCAACTTTCACGTCATGTTAATTAAATTTTCATAAGTGCCATACAAACACAAGAAAATTTCATGTTTTCTGTTATATGCAGTACTACATAATGTATTCATATTTTATATATATAAGTGTGTATATTAATTTTAAAAGCTCAGTACAAGGATAGTGTTTGCTTACGATTTCTGCATTAAACGAAATTAAGGAATTAATGTCGATAAAATATGGTTTTCAACTATAAGTTATCGCTTCGCGTTATGTAAAACTTTTTAAACTAGCATTGAATTTAATCGATTTTCGTAGGATAACATACTTATTTCTATATATATTTACGCATGTGTAACGTTTTTAAAATCGTATGTGTATACGAGCGCGCGGCACACACACATACACACATATACGCGCTTATTCATGGCGTCAAGTGGAGAAAATGGTTTAAAAAGGCAACCAAAGGTCCTACGTTAATGCTTTTTTTTTAATTTTATGTATTTTTGCCTCAACTTTCACGTCATGTTAATTAAATTTTCATAAGTGCCATACAAACACAAGAAAATTTCATATTTTCTGTTATATGCAATACTACATCTGTTTCAACAGCGAATATGATTTTTTTGTAAGATCCTACGTGTATATACGCATACAGCACGCACAGATACACACACACGCACGCGCAGTACACAAACATACACACACGCGCTCGCGCAGCACACTAACATACACACACGCGCTTGCGGGGGTTTTTTATGGCATAAAGTGGAGAATGGATTATAACGTATAGGAGAGGAACTGTCACTTTTAGCGCAGTATGAGGAAAAATTGTTTAATAAGAATTAAATGCATGCACATTTTTTTAATTTTCAAATATTACATATTTTAAGTTGTATATAGAGGAAAAATTTTTAATTTATTGACGTGAAAGTTGAGAAAAAAAACTTTAAATTAAAAAAAAGCATTACCGCAATAGGACCTTTGGTTTACTTTTTAAACCATTTTCTCCCCTTTACGCTATGAAAAAACGCGCATGCGTGTGTAAGATCCTACGTGTATATACATTATACACGTAGGATCTTACAAAAAAATCGTATTCGCTGTTGAAACAGATGAAAAGTTATTTTATACATGTACAAACATTTATATACATAAGTATAATCTCATGTAAATCGATTAAATTCAATGCAGCTCCAGAAAGTTGTATACAATTATATTTTATGGACATTAATTCTTTAATTCCGTTTAATGCTGAAATCGTAAGCAAACACTATCCTTGTATTGATCTTTTAAATTAATATACACACACATATATACAAGATATGAATACATTATGTAGTAATGCATATAACAGAAAATATGAAATTTTCTTGTGTTTGTATGGCACTTATGAAAATTTAATTAACATGACGTGAAAGTTGAGGCAAAAATACATAAAATTTAAAAAAATGCATTAACGTAGGACCTTTGGTTGCCTTTTTAAACCATTTTCTCCACTTGACGCCATGAATAAGCGCGTATATGTGTGTATGTGTGTGTGCCGCGCGCTCGTATACACATACGATTTTAAAAACGTTACACATGCGTAAATATATATAGAAATAAGTATGTTATCCTACGAAAATCGATTAAATTCAATGCTAGTTTAAAAAGTTTTACATAACGCGAAGCGATAACTTATAGTTGAAAACCATATTTTATCGACATTAATTCCTTAATTTCGTTTAATGCAGAAATCGTAAGCAAACACTATCCTTGTACTGAGCTTTTAAAATTAATATACACACTTATATATATAAAATATGAATACATTATGTAGTACTGCATATAACAGAAAACATGAAATTTTCTTGTGTTTGTATGGCACTTATGAAAATTTAATTAACATGACGTGAAAGTTGAGGCAATAACACATAAAATTAAAAAAAAAAGCATTGACGTAGGACCTTTCGTTGCCGAGAAATTCAATTTACATCTAAAAAACGTAATTTTCGGGTATTTGCATTGCACTCATGTAAATTTCATTGTCACGCCGTGAAAGTTGAGGAAAAAACACATAAAATAAAAAAAAAAGCATTACCGTAGGACCTTTGGTTGCCGGGAAAATCAATTTGCATCTAAGGTTCACGAAAGCCGCAGCGGCGGTCCCCCCCACCACCGCGCCGCCCGGCCGGAGCAGTCGCGCGGCCGCGCGCGCTGATCTCGCATCCGTTCATCGGTCCTTGTATAAGAATTAAGTCCATTACAACTATTAAGAAAAATGCTATCATCTAGAGCATCATTTGAACAAGCATTGTTTGATAATTCATTAAAAAATATTAAATAGTTTCGGTGTAATTGTCGGTTGAAAAAAATTTCGTATCTCGGCTCCTATTGGTCGGATCTTGACGATTTTTTTACGAAAATTCATGGTTTTTTAAGTACTTTAAAATGCATTTTACCGCGTTTCTCTAACTTAAAAATTGGCGAAAATAAAAACTATTTATTGCTAAAAATGTTGTTAAATATTAATTTTAAGAAAATTCCTTTTTAGCATTTATTAAGTACGTTAAAAGCTATCGATTAAGCGCAGTTGGATCCGTTTATCGTTCCATGGGCAAATTTGAAATGAATTTGAAATTTTCGGGTAAATAATTTTGCAATAGGACGCCATTTTGAGATATACGGATCGGGCAACGATTTTTAGATTGCTTGTACTAAAAGTCATCATTGAGAGCTTATCCGGCGAAAAAGATCTTTTTTTTGAAAAAACTGTGGCAATGTGAAAATTTGGAAAAAGTTTTTTTTTGTTTAACAATTTAGCGATGAAAAAAGTTAATTTTGCATTCGGGAATACATGTGTCTGATTGGAAATTCAATTCTAAACAACTTTCCTCTCTACCTTTTTTTGCATAAAATGCGTTACAAAAACGTTATTCGCGGAAAACTAAAAAAAAGTGCTTTTTTGAAGTTTATTTTGCAATAATAACAATGTTCCCGATCAGGTCCGAAGTCGAGAATTTAGGGTTACTTTCAGCAGGTTACCACAAACAAATTTTGACTGTCAAAAAATCTTTTGCAGAAAGTGCACGATATCCCACTATTGAACTCCCTGACTCCCTGACTACTACACGAGCTAGTCGTGGCAGGTTATGTAGACTTATCTAAGCTGCGGCTTCACCCACTCACGCCAGATATGTTGGCGGTCCTTTCGTCGCAATGTATTGAAGTTGAGCAGTACTTTTGACCGGAGCAAATATGCCAGCTTGCCTGCAGAGTTCAGTGGATTTCTAGGCCCTCCGATAGCGTACAGGTAGTACCTTGACACCCTCTTACGATCTCTGGTAAAGTCTTCTTCAACAGCTCCAAGTAGTCAGCTAGTCTTCAGCGGCAAGTCGTAGTGACGGCAACAGCTTGCTTTACCGTATGCGAAGAGGTTAGACGCACACTGGTACCTGGTTTGGTCGTGAAAGGCCCCGCGCCGACCGGGCTCTGAGCTTATAAAGTCTCATCCCCGACCAGGGCGTTGGTCAGATGATTAATACGTGAGGACACCGAAGACCAATCAAAACTCGCCACTTAGAGAGAGGTTACAAAGATGTTTTGAACGCTGACATCAATAAAAACGCTAACTTGCTCCCTCAGATTGAAACTAACACATACCGTTGCTCAACCAGCTCACGAAACTGGTATATTGCAAACATACATTGTCAGCACCCTCATTCACAGTCATACAGTATACTATACGAAAATCAACCACTCAGCAAACATTATCGATTAACAAATAATATAATCAATCAATCGTGGGATCTTACAATTGCAAAGAAACTGTCCAACGTTAAAGTGAGTGTATATATTCTTGTGCACATGTAGTCAACAACAAACAGATGGAAATTGTATATGAACTTACATAAAAATTTCATTCCAAACTATATTTTCTATTTCTGAGTTGTTTTCTCTTTCAAGTTGAATAAAGATATTATTTGGATCTTTGCATCTTGACAAACATACGTACAATTGACCGTGAGAAAATAATGGTTTTTTTAAGTATATCCCAACTTTATCGAAACTTTGACCTTGAGATTTATTAATAGTCATAGCAAATGCTAAAACTAAAGGAAATTGTTTTCTATACAAAATAAAGGGCAATGAAGATACGGTTCCTGTATTTAATGTAATTTTTGGTATAAATACTTTATTTCCGGTCTTTTCTCCGGTAATAATTTCTGCTTCAATATTATACTTATATAATTTAGTAACTTTTAATCGCGTGCCATTACATAAACCGCTTGTTATACTTAAATTTCGTATTAACATAACAATAGCTCCGACAGTTAAGTTAAGTTCATGTGGTGGCAATCCTTCACGAATATTATTTAACATTTCAATTGGAAAGTCAATATAAATATCATCATCGGATTTATCAACACCTTTGTATGTTGCCGTATCTATACTATAATACGTCATTATATTTCCCTTTATTTGTTTTAAAACTTTATTATTTAAATAATATGTGTATTCATTGTGAGTCGTTAGTATTACTTTATTCAATGAGAAATTAATTTTTTCATCATAAATTTTTGAACATACATCATTTGTTTTCCATATTTCGGGTACTTGAAATGATTTTACTTTTCCTTTTCCAATTTTTAGTAATAATTTTGAAAATGATTTGTTCAGTGAACGCATGTTTTTAGTTAACTTTAAAATACGGAAATTTGACCAAAGGTAGGATGATTTGATAGTTTCTTCTATAATCATACTTCTACTACTATTTTTTAAAACCGGAAGAATTTGACGGAAATCGCCTCCTAAAACTATTAATTTATTACCAAAAAGAATGTCAGTGTTACAAATATCTCGTAAAGTTTTATCAACTATTTCTAAAGCTTTTTTAGGGATCATAGAAGCTTCGTCCCAAATGATGAAGGGGTTATATCTCCCTAATATTTTTTTTTTCCTTTTTTTTTTATTGGCTTAAAACATGCCAAAACAATCCTAGAATCAAAATTTACAACGGTAAGTGCCTATGCAATCTCTAAGTTTTCTTAAATAAATAATTTCTAAACAAATTTTTTGCTTCAAAATAACAATTCGAAACTTCAAACGCGTTTTTCTCGAAATCATGTTTTCATAGTCGGCAAGCAGTAGATCTCAAAGAGTTTAGATCCGATTGACTTGAAATTTTAACAGTAGCTTCTTTGTTTGATTACATAATGAAGTACACACGATTATAGCAAATAATTAACAAAAAAAATTGTTATAAACAATTAAAGTCGACTTTTTTCGTCAAAAACACGATCGTTTTTTCAAACAATCGCTATTTCGCGAAAAAAAATTTTAAAAATATAATCTTGTGTATTTCACTAGCTCAACTCATGTAGATAATGAAGAAAAAATCTTTTTGTTATAGGTGAAGTTGGAAAAGACTTCTACTGCTCGCCGCAAAACACTTTTTTAAAAAAGCGGTTCACGAGAAGTACTGTATCGCCGCCATTTTGTAAAAAAAAATTCTGATAAAATTTTTTTCTGCTTTTCAAGAGCCACTTAACTAATTGTTATATCATTTATATACCTATAATTAAAAATGTATTTTTAAAAAATGAATTAACAATGCCTTGTTTTTTAAACAATAAGGGAGATATAACCCCTTAAATCAGCTTCCTTCAATTTTGTTTTATCAGATTTTAATTGTAAAAATGCAATTTCAATAGTTTAAGTCTAAAGGTAAACGAAATGTCCTGTGACTGGTCATTCCTTTTGGAAGTAATACTGACGCTATACCGTTCCATGCCATAGACAAAATTTGTTTGTTTTGAGAAATAAAATAGTAAATTAATGTTTTATATAAAAATGTTTTTCCAGAACCTCCAGGATCATCTATAAAATACATTTTATGAGGTTCTTCACATATAATTTTAAAAATACTTCTTGGTCAACATTTACAATTAAAATTGTAAATGTTGGCAAGCGTAGCGAGCAGGGGGGTACAGTTAAATTATGATTTGACCAAATTAGTACTTGTAAAAATAATACAACTTTTAAGAATAAAAAATTATAATATAGAGAATAAATAATTGAAAATAAAGTGCCAAAACTCAAAACGTTTTATTTCTTTTAGGTATCACATTTAATTTTGTGGGGGGCTGTGGGGGGGGGGGGCACTGTGGAGGGGCTGTGGGGGGGCTGTGGGGGGGCTGTGGGGGGACAATCAATAATTCAAAATAACATGAAAATGATCGAATTTTTGGTTATTTTGTGGGGGGGCTCGATGTGGGGGGTTGTGGGGGGGTCTTTGACCTAAATAGACATATAATATAGGAGGATGTATGCATATGGCCTCATTCCAGGACCATAAAAATTTATTGTATATAATCATTATTTAAACAACCCCGAGTATAGATATATAGCATATTAAGGTATATAAATGTTAATAACAATGTTTAAATAACAATTAATTTTCCGGGACTTATATATACTTTACAGAACTCATATATATATCTCATATGTAGTCCCCGATGCATATTCTGAGTCCTGGATAATCAATAAGTGCTTGAACGAAGCGTTTAACATACGTTAGGGTCTGGAAAATATTCTATATGTATACTTTTGCTAAGTATATGTATGAGGTCCTGGATTATCACATTGTATATAATAGAAGTCCTGGTTCAACATCCAATAGGACCTGGAAAATATTTTGGATGTATACGTTCTAGTATGTACATATATAGGTCCTTGATTACGACATTTCATATAATCGAAGTCCTGGTATATATTTTCAGCTATTTATAAGGTACAGGAAAATATAATTGGACATAATAGATCTTGGACAAGTACTGAGTGTTTAACTCACGATATGACCTTGAAAATATTTTTAATGTATTCATACATAAGAGTTAATAATGGTAATTTTTTTTAAATCAGGCATTAGCAGTTACATATGTATAGAGTTGAATGTTGGAATTAAAGGAATGGAATTAGAACGACACCCGTCTTAGAGTACTATTCTTGTTTATTGTGTCTCAAATTCAACACTACTTACAATCTACCCTGCAACTGTATAAGAAATTCATTATTATGAACTGAAATATTTACAGTAAACTACGAATTATCCTTTTTGCTCGAATAAAAGTATTTATGGCGTGCCGAGACTACAAAGACACATGAGAAGGTGTATATTATGAAGTTAGTGACCAGATAAAATGTAACAATAGTAATAATGTACAATAGTTAATCTCAGTACCAACACACAAGGCCAAATGATTATCATAAAACTCTAAATCAGATTTTCCTCAGCGTCAGCTGGTTTATACAAATAAACGTAGATTTACAAATGCTGGGATTTCAATTACAGGATAAGCAGGGACATTTGCAACAAATGGAGATATTCAACCTATTAGTGACGGCTTATTTTCTCCTAGAAAACTGATCATTTGTCTATGAGAGAAAATATGTAATTTTCGATATGCAGGGATAAATGTAGGAACTCACGGGACGAGATTTCTATGACATTGGCTGCTGAAACATTTCGTAAAAAGCAATACAGTAAAATGATTAATGACGTCCGTCTAAGTAGCAGTACAATATCTTAGCTACTTACGAGCTCAACTATGTTGACTTCTGTATGTACAGGGTTGAATGTTGGAATTAACCGAACGGGATTAGAACGACACCTATGGTAGAGTACCTATTCTTGTTTATTGTTTCTCGAAATTCAATACCAGTTACATTCTATCCTCCAACTTGATTAAAAATTGATAAGTACAAGCTGAAATATTTACAGTATCAAGGGGCGCGGTAGCGCCACGATGGCAAGTATAAGGTACGTGAGTACGTACGCCGCCGTCGGGCGGTAGCCAGACCCTATATACATCTCATAGGCATTGTTGGAAACTCGACTTACGGTTTTCGTCACTTTGACAGTATTATTTGTCACATAGAAATACACAAACGAAAGCTGGAGACGAAACTAACAAAATCACATCAGGGTCACATTTTCTGAAAATGCTTCTATCAACAGATATTGTAAAGTGAAAGTTCGAGCCCCTCGATTCTCATCAAGAGAGAAGAATGAAAAGTGAACAATTCTTCCGGTTACGTCAGCCCTACGTATTTCCGTAATAATATATAGCACACCATGCATCAATATAGATCTACTTGTACATGCTGAGCAGATGCAGACGATGTTTCATGGTGAAACATTGTTTATGTTTATAATAATCAACGTAAATATTTTAATTAATAATTTAACATATTATTATAAAATATTGTGATAGTGCGAAATATATCATAAGTTTAATATTTTAAAACAGTGTCATTTAAAAACAGTGAGAAATAAGTCAATTTCGTTCATCATGATCGACATGATTAATAGTGTATAATTAGATTAGATAAGTATTTAGTGTTATGATTGTGATTTATTAATATACAATATAAATCAAGGTTTCGTGAACTGATACTTTGTTTAAATGTTCTCTTTTCTTTTTCAGATACTTTTGGGAGGTTATATTGCAATTGATAAAAGTTTGAATTATAAATATTTATGATTTGCAGTATTTATTATGCTGTGAAGTAAGAATATTTATTAAGTTAGCAGAATATCTGGTGCAAGCGGAAGATTTTTATTTTGATAATAAGTAATTCATCTCCTAGTGTGAAGGATTGTTTTTTATGGAGGATCGTCTCCTTATGGAGGACTATCCACCTCTTGCTGTGAATTATAGACTTTTTCTCTATCCAGATCGGATGGAATGTACCATAAAAAAGTGTTAAAAAGTGAGCTTATTATAAGTTGTATACAGAAAGTGATTGTGTTATTTTAAACGAGAATAAAATTATGAAAAGTATTATCCAAACAATTATTATGTGAAGTTGAAAAAAGTGCTAAAAAGTAAATGTCTAAAATTAAAACTATAATATTGAAACTTTTGAAAAACCAAATACAGCTGCCGAGGTAAACTGTTAAACTTTCATTCATAAATAGCATAATCTTTTTTTGCTGCTTACGAAGAATAGTGATAGTGTCTATTTATATTCAAAATGTTGATATGTTCACAAGATTAAATTGAAAGATAGTTCAAGTTTAATAGATTACAGCGTAACTCAGCATAGTGATTAGTGATATAAATTCTAAATTAAAGCTATGTGTGAGGATTGTTTCGAATGTAATCCATTACTAAATGATTTTTAGTGTTGTATTGGTGATAATTTGTGTATTAAATTATTTGAACAGGTTATGCCGTTTAATCTGTATATTATAATAATAATACCTGTAAACTTTGTGAAAATAAGGAAAAATGTGAGACTCGTGGTTTGAAGCCCAGCTATCTTAATACTTAGACGGACATTCAGTTGAAATAATAAGGAAAAATGTGAGACTCGTGGTTTGAAGCCCAGCTATCTTAATACTTAGACGGACATTTAGTTGAAAAAATAAGGAAACTTGTGAGACTCGTGGACTGAAGCCCAGCTATCAATATACTTAGACGGACATTTAGTTGAAAAAATATGTATGCAGAAAGTGATTGTGTTATTTTAAACGAGAATAAACTTATGAAAAGTATTATCCAAACAATTATTATGTGAAGTTGAAAAAAGTGCTAAAAAGTAAATGTCTAAAATTATATACAATACATGAAAGATTCATGAACTGATTCTTTGTTAAAATATATCCTTTTATTTTTCAGGTCTTTTTACTATTAGATTATACAAAGAAATAACTATTCTGTGATGTGGCAGCTAGTAAAGTGTTAAGAATTCATCTTTCAAGAAAGTTTACGTTGTTGAAGTGAATATGTAACTTTTTCTATCGTCTCTTGGGTTCAACTTTCAAGCATGTTTCTACATTCTTGAAGTGGATGTGTAATTTTTTCTATCGTCTCCTGGGAGGTAGACTCTCAGGCTATTCGTCGAAAGGGATCCTGATGAGAAGCTAGTGAAAGTGTCAAGAATATGCATCGCTCATGCATGAAAGTTTCTAAGTTGTTTAAGTGTATATGAATAATTCATAACTTTTCCTATCGTCTCCTGGGAGGTAGACTCTCAGGCTATTCGTCGAAAGGGATCCTGATGAGAAGCTAGTGAAAGTGTTGTATTTTCATCGTCCAAGAATCAAAGAAAATATAATTTTCTTGTGATGTGACAAGTTGGTTGATTGTTACGATTATATTCAATCCTCCACGCAAGAAAGTTACTACAATTGTGGAAATGCTTATGTTAACTTTTCCTATCGTCTCCTGGGAGATAGACTCTGAGGCTGTACGTCGAAAAGAATTCTTATGAATAGATAGTAAAAGTGTTTTATTTTCTTGGTTCAGAGAATATTCAGTTTATATAAGGAAAAAATTGTCTTGTATTGTGAGAAGCTAGTGAAGTGTCAAGAATATGCATCGCTCATGCATGAAAGTTTCTAAGTTGTTTAAGTGTATATGAATAGTATGAAGTGTATGTGAAAAAAGTATATTTTCTTTAGTTTATACCTGTCTAGCAGAAGTGTAAGTTTTTTATTATTATATTCAATCTTCCACGCAAGAAAGTTTCTACAATTGTGGAAGTGCTTATGAACAATTATTAAATTTTCCTATCGTCTCCTGGGAGATAGACTCTCAGGCTATACGTCGAAAGGGATCCTTACAAATAGCTAGTGTGTTTCATTTTCATGGTTCAAGAATCGAAGAAAGTTTCAACATAGAGAATATTCAGTATAAGGAAAAAATTGTCTTGTATTGTGAGAAGCTAGTGAAGTGTCAAGAATATGCATCGCTCATGCATGAAAGTTTCTAAGTTGTTTAAGTGTATATGAATAATTCATAACTTTTCCTATCGTCTCCTGGGAGGTAGACTCTCAGGCTGTATGTCGAAAGGGATCCTGATGAGAAGCTAGTGAAAGTGTTGTATTTTTATGGTTCAACAATCAAAGAAAATTTATACAGAATTTCCTGTTTATATAATTTTCTTGTGATGTGACAAGTTGGTTGAGTGTTACGATTATATTCAATCTTCCACGCAAGAAAGTTTCTACAATTGTGGAAGTGCTTATATTAAATTTTCCTATAGTCTCCTGGGAGATAGACTCTGAGGCTGTACGTCGAAAAGAATTCTTATGAATAGATAGTAAAAGTGTTTTATTTTCTTAGTTCAGAGAATATTCAGTTTATATAAGGAAAAAATTATTTTCTATTGTGAGAAGCTAGTGAAGTGTCAAGAATATGCATCGCTCATGCATGAAAGTTTCTAAGTTGTTTAAGTGTATATGAATAGTTCATAACTTTTCCTATCGTCTCCTGGGAGGTAGACTCTCAGGCTGTTCGTCGAAAGGGATTCTTAAGAATAGCTAGTGAAAGTGTTTTATTTTGTTGGGTTTTAGAGATTATTCAGTTTATATAATAGAGAATATTCTTGCTTGATGCAACAGTAATGTTTTATACAATAATCAGCATGTGTATATTATATACTTACTCCATCGATTTCATGGCTTTAGGGTCTAAATTGTCCGGTGCATAACTATAAAAATCAAAACTATATGTTCTTAGATAAACTCAATTGTATTGTTTTAGCATGTTAAAACAAGCTTTTATAGCTATAACAGATTTTAATTCAGGCGAAGACCGAAATATTCAAAATGTAGCTTACTTATTTCAATTATATTCTTCGCTCTCATTTCTATATGTAGTCATTATTATAGTAGTGATTAAAATCTATGGATATTTTACATACATTTTTTAGTACCTTAATACAGTAGTTATTATATATAAGCTCTGGTCTTTGTAAACATGTATTTTTTGCAGATATTTATTCCATTTTTAATGGGACCAAATGGAAGTTGATATTATATATATATTTTATACTTTCTTTGATATTATGGTTTAGCAGTAAATTCAGTATATATAAATTTTATGGCTGTGATGAATAAATATTTAACGATGAATGTAAATTAGGTTGTCAGCTATAAAACAGAGTGTAAATAATAATAGAAAACATTGAACGTAATTCAACACAGTGTACCAAGATAAAAGACGTTGAAAGATTCACAGTTTGCACTTCCAATGCCTTTTTCACATACCCCAAACTCAATATAAATAGATTAACGTACCACAGAGTAGTTTAGCATAGGAGTCTGTCAAATAACAAAACAAGCAAATAGTTATCTTAATAGACACGCACCCCAAAAGCATTATTAATATCCCATATTGGACCCACAAATAAAACTTTCAAACTATAATTTAAAAAAATTAAAGCAACGCACTTGCATGAAGCACTGAGTTCATAAGTATTCCTCTATTCATGCACAAACAAAACTTGGTCGGCAAAAGTCATTATCAATTCCATAGGCAATAAAACAAATAATTAAGCCAACACACAAACTAAATTCAATGTGCACAATTATTGAGACCCACTATTTACACATCAAAACTTAGTCGAACCCAGGAAGAGCAATCTGAAAGAGACGGCCTTTGCTCCAAAAGACGAACTCAATCAGATAGGTCTGACATAAACATAAACCAATAAGTCCATTCAAATCCAGGGAAACAGAGCCAAACAACACAAAACACTTTAACATAAATTAAATTATTATGTGAATTATCATATATATTATGTGAATTATATTATCATTTGAATTATTATTAAATTATTATGTGTAGGAAAAAAAGTGAAAATAACTATACCATTTTTTGCTTGTTCTCGACAAATCACACTTGAGATCCACAAATTCACACAATAATTATTGAAAAACACCATAGTGATTTACACTTATTCACACATATACATAATTTAAAAACTACAAAAAGTCAAAAGCATTGGTCAAGTCATGTAAATTAATTAAATATGTTTATTAAAACACTCTACAACACTGTTGTACTTCTCACTACAAAAAACTTTAGCGCAAACTTGTGCACTAGCTTCGGCATGCCATTCCAGGGGAGACGTCAAAACCTTCTTAAGACGTAACACACAAATTTCGAAGCAGCATTGACCCAGTGACCTGAAAACAAAAAGACAAAATTCTTTTAACAAAGCACCGGTGCTTTAAATCAACAAAAAGTCTCAATAATTTAAATAAAAAAAAATAACTTATCTGCCTCCAAACAGCAATGATCGACCAAGGGAAAGCACAAGTTTCCCATCACCACAGTGTACAAGTCCCAAAAGAAATCACTCCTCGGAGTAGCTGACCATCCATAGTTGCTCCTGAGTACGAGTTTCGATCCTGTAGCAACAATTTTAAAATACTTTAGCAGCGACAAAGTTAATCACGCGAGAGTTTAAACACTGACGGTATAGCAGACGTAACGTCGATAACCCCAGGACTACAGAGCGACTTACCGACGCCACAGACTGAGCACGCGCGCACACTTTTAGAACTAGGGCGCTAGTGACAAATACTAGTATCGCACTGCCGCGGCCATCTTCAGTGAGCATATACACAGTAATTTTTAAATTTATAACTTATTCAGTTGACGTTAACTATTCTTTGTAATTTAGGTATTACATACTTTTTAAAAGTAGTGAAATATCCCCCCCCCCCCAAAAAAACCTTTTCAAGGTAAAAGGCTGGCAAGTATAAGGTCGTTTCTTCATGTAAAACTTGAAGATTAATTTTGCAACTCTTGATATCTCAATGTCACAAAAATTCTCAGTGTTTTCTCTATCTATACAGTTATTTCATTATATTAATCAAAGTTAATTTTTAAACTCTCGATATCCCTTATGTGGTGAAAATTCAGAGTGCTTATTCTAAAAGTCTATTTTCATTATGTAAATTAAAGTCAAACCTTCAATAATAATGTAAATAATATTCTAGCAGGTTTATTGTGTACGTTTATTACTTTTCCCTTAGTAAAGGTTGATAAGAAATGTGATTATAATGCAATGATTAAAAAGGTATTTCTAATTAGTTCAACAAATAATTATGTTAATATATGCGTCTTCTTTTACCTCGTAAATGAGTGAATCACAGACACTGAAAGAACATAATGCTTATACATGAAGCTGAATAACTTGAAATTTTTATCTATCTATATCAATATGAATGCGTAAACATCTTTGCTTGAAGGATCTGTTGGACAGACTACCATTTCTTTAGTGTTTCTTCTCTATACCTTCGATTTTACATAAATTTCAATTTTAATATAGCAAAAGAAAGTTATGATATCAATAAAGAAATTGGCAAGTTTTTGTTATAAGAAGCAATTGAGTTGATGTAAATAAATAATTATTTAAATCTGAGAAGGATTATAAATATATATGTATTCATCATTATAAACACTCGACCAAATTGTGACATGTGAAAAGGTGGATAGCGTGTGAAAAGATACTGTCGGTAGAATTGTCGGAATAACTGCGATTGCCGCCACGTCCTGCGCATTCCAGCTGACGTTTAATGACTGATCACTCTTACGCCGTATTTAGTGTGGGAGGTTAGGTCACCGTACTTCCGGTAAATAGAGCGTTCCGTGACCGGTCACAAACATGCGCAAAGCATAGCACTAATTCGATATTATTCAAAGTTCAATAGTATCCGAGTGTACATATAGGAATGATGTTCTTACATGACATTATCACATGAAAAATGTGCCCATAATATATTACAGGATTGTTTCGCATTACGAAAACGTTTTCGATTATTTATTGAAGCAACGAGCGGATGTACAATCTACTCTACTTAGTAATTCAGTAAATTGCTATCCTTATTTCATGAAAAATCTATGTCCAAGACGATCATTTGCAATTAAATATAAGATTTAATTCATACAAAAAATCGATCCCACATTTAAAAAATACAGTAACAAATTCTAGCATGTAGAACGCAATTTTTTTTATGGAAAAACTTGCCGTTATTTGTTGAACTAATTAGAAATACCTTTTTAATCATTGCATTATAATCACATTTCTTATCAACCTTTACTAAGGGAAAAGTAATAAACGTACACAATAAACCTGCTAGAATATTATTTACATTATTATTGAAAGTTTGACTTTAATTTACATAATGAAAATAGACTTTTAGAATAAGCACTCTGAATTTTCACCGCATAAGGGATATCGAGAGTTTAAAAATTAACTTTGATTAATATAATGAAATAACTGTATAGATAGAGAAAACACTGAGAATTTTTGTGACATTGAGATATCAAGAGTTGCAAAATTAATCTTCAAGTTTTACATGAAGAAACGATCTTATACTTGCCAGCCTTTTACCTTGAAAAGGTTTTTTGGGGGGGGGGATCATCTTTTTACTCGAATAAAAGCACTTACGGCATGCCGTGATAATAACGACATCTGAGAAGGTGTACATTATGAAGTTTCAGATCAGATAAAATGTAGCAATAGTAATAATGATCAATAGTTAATCATAGTACCAACACACAAAGCCAGATGGTTCTGGTAAAACTCTAATTCAGATTTTCCTCAGCGTCAGCTGGTGTATCAAAATAAATGTAGATTTATAAATGCTGGGATTTCAACAACAGTGACAGCTGGGATATTTGTTAAAACTGGAGGTATTCAACCAATTAGTGGCGGTTCCTTTTCTCGTAGTAAATTGAGCATTTATTTATGACAGTATCTATGGAAATTTTGACATGCAGGGATAAATGTAGGAAATCAGGGGACGGAATTTCTACGACATTGGCAGCTGGAACACATAGGGATTAGAACGACACCCATGGTAGAGTACTATTCTTGTTTATTGTTTCTCGAAATTGCACAGAAGATCTTTTCTATCCTCCAACTTGATTAGAAATTCATAAGTACCAACTAAAATATTTACAGTGAACTTGCATTTTCCAGTTTACTCGAATAAAAACACTGAAGGCGTTCCGGGATTAAAACGACACCAGCGAAGGTGAAAATTATGAAGTTTCTGACCAGATAAAATGTAACAACAGTATTAATGAAGAATAGTTCATTTGAGTACCAACTCACAAGGCCAATTTATAGTTGTAAAATTACAATTCAAATTTCTCTCAGCGTCAGCTGGTTTTTCCAAATTAACGTAGTATTATAAATGTTGGGATTTCAACCACATGGTAGGCTAAGACATCTGTTACAACAGGAGATATTTAACAAATTAATGACGGTTCATTATCTCGTAGTAAATAGAGCATTTCTCTATGAGAGCAACTATGTAATTTTTGACATGCAGGAATAAATGTAGGAAATCAGGGGACGGGATTTCTACGGCAACGGCAGCTGGAACCCATAGGGATTAGAACGACACCCATGGTAGTGTACTATTCTTGTTTATTGTTTCTCGAATTTCAACACTAGTTACATTCTATCCTCCAACATGATTTGATATTCATAAATAATAACTGAAATATTTACAGTATACTTGCGTTATCCTTTTTACTCGAATAAAAGCACTCAAGGCGTACCAGGATTACAACGACACCTGCGAAGGTGAACATTATGAAGTTCCTGACCAGATAAAATGTAACAATAGTATTAATGAACAATAGTTAATCTGAGTAGCAACTCACAGGGCCAATTTATAGCTGTAAAATTATAAGTCAAATTTCTCTCAGCGTCAGCTGGTTTTTCCAAATTAACGTTGTATTATAAATGTTGGGATTCCAACCACATGGTAGGCTAAGACATTTGTTATAACAGGAGATATTCAACCAATTAATGACGGTTCATTTTCTCGTAGTAAATTGAGCATTTCTTTATGAGAGCAACTATGTAATTTTTGACATGCAGGAATAAATGTAGGAAATCAGGGGACGGAATTTCCACGACATTGTCAGCTGGAACTCATAGGGATTAGAAGGACACCCACGGTAGAGTACTATTCTTGTTTATTGTTTCTCGAAATTCAAGACTAGTTACATTCTATCCTCCAACACGATTAGAAATTCATAAATAATAACTGAAATATTTACAGTAAACTTGCATTTTCCTTTTTACTCGAATAAAAGCACTGAAGGCGTTCCGGGATTAAAACGACACCTGCGAAGGTGAACATTATGAAGTTTCTGACCAGATAAAATGTAACAACAGTATTAATGAATAATAGTTAATCTGAGTACCAACTCACAAGGCCAATTTATTGTTGTAAAATTACAATTCAAATTTCTCTCAGCGTCAGCTGGTTTTTCCAAATTAACGTAGTATTATAAATGTTGGGATTTCAACCACATGGTAGGCTAAGACATCTGTTACAACAGGAGATATTTAACCAATTAATGACGGTTCATTATCTCGTAGTAAATAGAGCATTTCTCTATGAGAGCAACTATGTAATTTTTGACATGCAGGAATAAATGTAGGAAATCAGGGGACGGGATTTCTACGGCAACGGCAGCTGGAACCCATAGGGAATAGGACGAAACCCATGGTAGAGTACTATTCTTGTTTATTGTTTCTCGAAATTCAACACTAGTTATATTCTATCCTCCAACACGATTAGAAATTCATAAATAATAAGTGCAATATTTACAGTAAACTTGCGTTATCCTTTTTACTCGAATAAAAGCACTCAAGGCGTGCCAAGATTACAACGACACCTGCGAAGGTGAACATTATGATGTTTCTGACCAGATAAAATGTAACAATAGTATTAATGAACAATAGTTAATCTGAGTAGCAACTCACAGGGCCAATTTATAGCTGTAAAATTATAAGTCAAATTTCTCTCAGCGTCAGCTGGTTTTTCCAAATTAACGTTGTATTATAAATGTTGGGATTCCAACCACATGGTAGGCTAAGACATTTGTTATAACAGGAGATATTCAACCAATTAATGACGGTTCATTTTCTCGTAGTAAATTGAGCATTTCTTTATGAGAGCAACTATGTAATTTTTGACATGCAGGAATAAATGTAGGAAATCAGGGGACGGAATTTCCACGACATTGTCAGCTGGAACTCATAGGGATTAGAAGGACACCCACGGTAGAGTACTATTCTTGTTTATTGTTTCTCGAAATTCAAGACTAGTTACATTCTATCCTCCAACACGATTAGAAATTCATAAATAATAACTGAAATATTTACAGTAAACTTGCATTTTCCTTTTTACTCGAATAAAAGCACTGAAGGCGTTCCGGGATTAAAACGACACCTGCGAAGGTGAACATTATGAAGTTTCTGACCAGATAAAATGTAACAACAGTATTAATGAATAATAGTTAATCTGAGTACCAACTCACAAGGCCAATTTATAGTTGTAAAATTACAATTCAAATTTCTCTCAGCGTCAGCTGGTTTTTCCAAATTAACGTAGTATTATAAATGTTGGGATTTCAACCACATGGTAGGCTAAGACATCTGTTACAACAGGAGATATTTAACCAATTAATGACGGTTCATTATCTCGTAGTAAATAGAGCATTTCTCTATGAGAGCAACTATGTAATTTTTGACATGCAGGAATAAATGTAGGAAATCAGGGGACGGGATTTCTACGGCAACGGCAGCTGGAACCCATAGGGAATAGGACGAAACCCATGGTAGAGTACTATTCTTGTTTATTGTTTCTCGAAATTCAACACTAGTTATATTCTATCCTCCAACACGATTAGAAATTCATAAATAATAAGTGCAATATTTACAGTAAACTTGCGTTATCCTTTTTACCTCGAATAAAAGCACTCAAGGCGTGCCAAGATTACAACGACACCTGCGAATGTGAACATTATGATGTTTCTGACCAGATAAAATGTAACATAGTATTAATGAACAATAGTTAATCTGAGTAGCAATCACAGGCCAATTTATAGCTGTAAATATAAGTCAAATTTCTCTCAGCGTCAGCTGGTTTTTCCAAATTAACGTTGTATTATAAATGTTGGGATTCCAACGACATGGTAGGCTAAGACTTTGTTATAACAGGAGAATTCACCAATTAATGACGTTCTTATCTCGTGTAAATAGAGATATGAGAGCACATGAATTTTGCAGAGATAAATGTAGAATCAGGGAATTTTATGCATGGAAGTAAGTACATTCTTGTTTTGTTCTCGAAGAACAGAAGATAGTTTCTATCACCAACTTACTTAGAAATTCATAAGTACCAACTAAAATATTTACAGTGAACTTGCGTTATCCTTTTTACTCGAATAAAAGCACTTAAGGTCTGCCGGGATTACAACGACACCTGCGAAGGTGTACATCATGAAGTTTCTGACCAGATAAAATTTAACAACAGTTTAATGAACAATAGGTAATCTGAGTAGCAACTCACAAGGCCAATTTATAGTTGTAAAATTATAATTCAAATTTCTCTCAGCGTCAGCTGGTTTTTCCAAATTAACGTAGTATTATAAATGTTGGGATTTCAACCACATGGTAGGCTAAGACATCTGTTACAACAGGAGATATTCAACCAATTAGTGGCGGTTTATTTTCTCGTAGTAAATAGATCATTTATCTATGACAGCAACTATGTAATTTTCGACATGCAGGGTAAATGTAGGAAATCAGGGGACGGGATTTCCACGACATTGGCAGCTGGAACCCATTAGGGATTAGAACGACACCCATGGTAGAGTACTATTCTTGTTTATTGTTTCTTCGAATTTCAACACTAGTTACATTCTATCCTCCAACATGATTTGAATTCATAAATAATAACTGAAATATTTACAGTATACTTGCGTTATCCTTTTTACTCGAATAAAAGCACTCAAGGCGTACCAGGATTACAACGACACCTGCGAAGGTGAACATTATGAAGTTCCTGACCAGATAAAATGTAACAATAGTATTAATGAACAATAGTTAATCTGAGTAGCAACTCACAGGGCCAATTTATAGCTGTAAAATTATAAGTCAAATTTCTCTCAGCGTCAGCTGGTTTTTCCAAATTAACGTTGTATTATAAATGTTGGGATTCCAACCACATGGTAGGCTAAGACATTTGTTATAACAGGAGATATTCAACCAATTAATGACGGTTCATTTTCTCGTAGTAAATTGAGCATTTCTTTATGAGAGCAACTATGTAATTTTTGACATGCAGGAATAAATGTAGGAAATCAGGGGACGGAATTTCCACGACATTGTCAGCTGGAACTCATAGGGATTAGAAGGACACCCACGGTAGAGTACTATTCTTGTTTATTGTTTCTCGAAATTCAAGACTAGTTACATTCTATCCTCCAACACGATTAGAAATTCATAAATAATAACTGAAATATTTACAGTAAACTTGCATTTTCCTTTTTACTCGAATAAAAGCACTGAAGGCGTTCCGGGATTAAAACGACACCTGCGAAGGTGAACATTATGAAGTTTCTGACCAGATAAAATGTAACAACAGTATTAATGAATAATAGTTAATCTGAGTACCAACTCACAAGGCCAATTTATTGTTGTAAAATTACAATTCAAATTTCTCTCAGCGTCAGCTGGTTTTTCCAAATTAACGTAGTATTATAAATGTTGGGATTTCAACCACATGGTAGGCTAAGACATCTGTTACAACAGGAGATATTTAACCAATTAATGACGGTTCATTATCTCGTAGTAAATAGAGCATTTCTCTATGAGAGCAACTATGTAATTTTTGACATGCAGGAATAAATGTAGGAAATCAGGGGACGGGATTTCTACGGCAACGGCAGCTGGAACCCATAGGGAATTAGGAACGACACCCATGGTAGAGTACTATTCTTGTTTATTGTTTCTCGAAATTCAACACTAGTTACATTCTATCCTCCAACACGATTAGAAATTCATAAATAATAAGTGAAATATTTACAGTAAACTTGCGTTATCCTTTTTACTCGAATAAAAGCACTCAAGGCGTGCCAAGATTACAACGACACCTGCGAATGTGAACATTATGATGTTTCTGACCAGATAAAATGTAACAATAGTATTAATGAACAATAGTTAATCTGAGTAGCAACTCACAGGGCCAATTTATAGCTGTAAAATTATAAGTCAAATTTCTCTCAGCGTCAGCTGGTTTTTCCAAATTAACGTTGTATTATAAATGTTGGGATTCCAACCACATGGTAGGCTAAGACATTTGTTATAACAGGAGATATTCAACCAATTAATGACGGTTCATTTTCTCGTAGTAAATTGAGCATTTCTTTATGAGAGCAACTATGTAATTTTTGACATGCAGGAATAAATGTAGGAAATCAGGGGACGGAATTTCCACGACATTGTCAGCTGGAACTCATAGGGATTAGAACGGACACCCACGGTAGAGTACTATTCTTGTTTATTGTTTCTCGAAATTCAAGACTAGTTACATTCTATCCTCCAACACGATTAGAAATTCATAAATAATAACTGAAATATTTACAGTAAACTTGCATTTTCCTTTTTACTCGAATAAAAGCACTGAAGGCGTTCCGGGATTAAAACGACACCTGCGAAGGTGAACATTATGAAGTTTCTGACCAGATAAAATGTAACAACAGTATTAATGAATAATAGTTAATCTGAGTACCAACTCACAAGGCCAATTTATAGTTGTAAAATTACAATTCAAATTTCTCTCAGCGTCAGCTGGTTTTTCCAAATTAACGTAGTATTATAAATGTTGGGATTTCAACCACATGGTAGGCTAAGACATCTGTTACAACAGGAGATATTTAACCAATTAATGACGGTTCATTATCTCGTAGTAAATAGAGCATTTCTCTATGAGAGCAACTATGTAATTTTTGACATGCAGGAATAAATGTAGGAAATCAGGGGACGGGATTTCTACGGCAACGGCAGCTGGAACCCATAGGGAATAGGACGAAACCCATGGTAGAGTACTATTCTTGTTTATTGTTTCTCGAAATTCAACACTAGTTATATTCTATCCTCCAACACGATTAGAAATTCATAAATAATAAGTGCAATATTTACAGTAAACTTGCGTTATCCTTTTTACTCGAATAAAAGCACTCAAGGCGTGCCAAGATTACAACGACACCTGCGAATGTGAACATTATGATGTTTCTGACCAGATAAAATGTAACAATAGTATTAATGAACAATAGTTAATCTGAGTAGCAACTCACAGGGCCAATTTATAGCTGTAAAATTATAAGTCAAATTTCTCTCAGCGTCAGCTGGTTTTTCCAAATTAACGTTTATTATAAATGTTGGGATTCCAACCACATGGTAGGCTAAGACATTTGTTATAACAGGAGATATTCAACCAATTAATGACGGTTCATTTTCTCGTAGTAAATTGAGCATTTCTTTATGAGAGCAACTATGTAATTTTTGACATGCAGGAATAAATGTAGGAAATCAGGGACGGAATTTCCACGACATTGTCAGCTGGAACTCATAGGGATTAGAAGGACACCCACGGTAGAGTACTATTCTTGTTTATTGTTTCTCGAAATTCAAGACTAGTTACATTCTATCCTCCAACACGATTAGAAATTCATAAATAATAACTGAAATATTTACAGTAAACTTGCATTTTCCTTTTTACTCGAATAAAAGCACTGAAGGCGTTCCGGGATTAAAACGACACCTGCGAAGGTGAACATTATGAAGTTTCTGACCAGATAAAATGTAACAACAGTATTAATGAATAATAGTTAATCTGAGTACCAACTCACAAGGCCAATTTATAGTTGTAAAATTACAATTCAAATTTCTCTCAGCGTCAGCTGGTTTTTCCAAATTAACGTAGTATTATAAATGTTGGGATTTCAACCACATGGTAGGCTAAGACATCTGTTACAACAGGAGATATTTAACCAATTAATGACGGTTCATTATCTCGTAGTAAATAGAGCATTTCTCTATGAGAGCAACTATGTAATTTTTGACATGCAGGAATAAATGTAGGAAATCAGGGGACGGGATTTCTACGGCAACGGCAGCTGGAACCCATAGGGAATAGGACGAAACCCATGGTAGAGTACTATTCTTGTTTATTGTTTCTCGAAATTCAACACTAGTTATATTCTATCCTCCAACACGATTAGAAATTCATAAATAATAAGTGCAATATTTACAGTAAACTTGCGTTATCCTTTTTACTCGAATAAAAGCACTCAAGGCGTGCCAAGATTACAACGACACCTGCGAATGTGAACATTATGATGTTTCTGACCAGATAAAATGTAACAATAGTATTAATGAACAATAGTTAATCTGAGTAGCAACTCACAGGGCCAATTTATAGCTGTAAAATTATAAGTCAAATTTCTCTCAGCGTCAGCTGGTTTTTCCAAATTAACGTTGTATTATAAATGTTGGGATTCCAACGACATGGTAGGCTAAGACATTTGTTATAACAGGAGATATTCAACCAATTAATGACGGTTCATTATCTCGTAGTAAATAGAGCATTTCTTAATGAGAGCAACTATGTAATTTTTGACATGCAGGAATAAATGTAGGAAATCAGGGGACGGGATTTCTACGGCAATCGCAGTTGGAACCCTTGGGGATTAGAACGACACCCATGGTAGAGTACTATTCTTGTTTTTCGTTTCTCGAAATTGAACAGAAGATAGTTTCTATACACCAACTTACTTAGAAATTCATAAGTACCAACTAAAATATTTACAGTGAACTTGCGTTATCCTTTTTACTCGAATAAAAGCACTTAAGGTCTGCCGGGATTACAACGACACCTGCGAAGGTGTACATCATGAAGTTTCTGACCAGATAAAATTTAACAACAGTTTAATGAACAATAGGTAATCTGAGTAGCAACTCACAAGGCCAATTTATAGTTGTAAAATTATAATTCAAATTTCTCTCAGCGTCAGCTGGTTTTTCCAAATTAACGTAGTATTATAAATGTTGGGATTTCAACCACATGGTAGGCTAAGACATCTGTTACAACAGGAGATATTCAACCAATTAGTGGCGGTTTATTTTCTCGTAGTAAATTGATCATTTATTTATGACAGTATCTATGTAATTTTCGACATGCAGGGTTAAATGTAGCAACTCAGGGGACGGGATTTCCACGACATTGGCAGCTGGAACCCTTAGGGATTAGAACGACACCCATGGTAGAATACTATTCTTGTTTATTGTTTCTTGAATTTCAACACTAGTTACATTCTATCCTCCAACATGATTTGAAATTCATAAATAATAACTGAAATATTTACAGTATACTTGCGTTATCCTTTTTACTCGAATAAAAGCACTCAAGGCGTACCAGGATTACAACGACACCTGCGAAGGTGAACATTATGAAGTTCCTGACCAGATAAAATGTATCAATAGTATTAATGAACAATAGTTATCCTGAGTACCAACACACAAGGCCAATTTATAGTTGTAAAATTATAATTCAAATTTCTCTCAGCGTCAGCTGGTTTTTCCAAATTAACGTAGTATTATAAATGTTGGGATGTCAACCACATGGTAGGCTAAGACATTTGTTACAACAGGAGATATTCAACCAATTAGTGGCGGTTTATTTTCTCGTAGTAAATTGATCATTTATTTATGACAGTATCTATGTAATTTTCGACATGCAGGGTTAAATGTAGCAACTCAGGGGACGGGATTTCCACGACATTGGCAGCTGGAACCCTTAGGGATTAGAACGACACCCATGGTAGTGTACTATTCTTGTTTATTGTTTCTCGAATTTCAACACTAGTTACATTCTATCCTCCAACATGATTTGATATTCATAAATAATAACTGAAATATTTACAGTATACTTGCGTTATCCTTTTTACTCGAATAAAAGCACTCAAGGCGTACCAGGATTACAACGACACCTGCGAAGGTGAACATTATGAAGTTCCTGACCAGATAAAATGTATCAATAGTATTAATGAACAATAGTTATCCTGAGTACCAACACACAAGGCCAATTTATAGTTGTAAAATTATAATTCAAATTTCTCTCAGCGTCAGCTGGTTTTTCCAAATTAACATAGTATTATAAATGTTGGGATGTCAACCACATGGTAGGCTAAGACATTTGTTACAACAGAAGATATTCAACCAATTAATGACGGTTCCTTTTCTTGTAGTAAATAGAGCATTTCTCTATGAGAGCAACTATGTAATTTTTTATATGCAGGAATAAATATAGGAAATCAGGGAACGGAATTCCCACGACATTGGCAGCTGGAACCCATAGGGATTAGAACGACACCCACGGTAGAGTACTATTCTTGTTTATTGTTTCTCGAAATTCAAAACTAGTTACATTCTATGCTCCAACATGATTAGAAATTCATACATAATAACTGACATATTTACAGTAAACTTGCATTTTCCTTTTTACTCGAATAAAAGCACTGAAGGCGTTCCGGGATTAAAACGACACCAGCGAAGTTGAAAATTATGGAGTTTCTGACCAGATAAAATGTAACAACAGTATTAATGAACAATAGTTAATCTGAGTACCAACTCACAAGGCCAATTTATAGTTGTAAAATTACAATTCAAATTTCTCTCAGCGTCAGCTGGTTTTTCCAAATTAACGTAGTATTATAAATGTTGGGATTACAACCACATGGTGGGCTAAGACATTTGTTACAACAGGAGATATTCAACCAATTAATGACGGTTTATTTTTTCGTAGTAAATAGAGCATTCCTCTATGAGAGCAACTATGAAATTTTTGACATGCAGGAATAAATGTAGGAAATCAGGGGACGGGATTTCCACGGCAATGGCAGCTGGAACCCATAGGGAATAGGACGACACCCATCGTAGAGTACTGTTCTTGTTTATTGTTTTTCGAATTTGAACAAAAGATATTTTCTATCCTCCAACTTGATTAGAAATTCATAAGTACCAACTAAAATATTTACAGTGAACTTGCGTTATCCTTTTTACTCGAATAAAAGGACTTAAGGTGTGCCGGGGTTACAATGACACCTGAGAAGATGATGATTATGAAGTTTCTGATCAGACAAAATGTAACAAGAGTAATAATTATCAATAGTTAATCTTATTACCAACACGGAAGGCCAATTTATAGTCGCAATATTCTAATTCAGATTTTCCTCAGCGTCAGCTGGTTTATCCAAGGAAACGTATATTTTTTAAACAAGTATATATCATTTTTTTCAAATTCGTTCTAATCATTTAAAAAAAATTATTTAAATTTGTTTGACAAAATGGAAAAAAATTTTTTTGTAATAAATTGCTTTACTTAGTTTGCAGTGCAGATTTGAAAGAGTAAAATGAGATGTCAATCATTTCATTCGGTTCAACCATACTCTTCAAAGCGTGCACGCCGCAAAAAAAGTTGTATAAAAAATATGTCTTAATAATAATAGATTGTGAGGTGTAGGTAAAAATTAAATATTTTTAAGAGCCTAATAGCTGATAATGAAGGTCTTAATGAGCACTTTGAAATACAAGAACTTTCATAATGATTCCATTAATATTGTATTTTCTACAGCTTAAATAAAATTTTTAATTGATGGTTAACCCTGTCATTAACCACTCAATTTCGAACTTTCCACTAATTAACAAACTTTACATTTATTTAAATTTTATTTATTAATCATCACAATATGGAATTTCACATCATTTTCAATTAGATACATTTTTTGTACTAACACTTACATTATTAACACGTGAGAAATAAACTAAAATAAATATTTTTCCAAATAAATTTGGTATTAAGAAAATTATTATTGACGGTATCTTGTCATACATGTAGATTCAAAATACGTTCTTAAATTCTTAGTATTTAAAGCTTTTATCTCTGGTTAATATTCTCTGGTAACAGCCTTTGAGATAATTTTTATTTTTTGACTACAAGTAAAGAAAACTATAAAATATTATTTAAAAAATAATGAACATCTTTGACATATTCTATCGCTCTCAAGAGCAATGAATTATTAAGTTAGTATCACATTTTGTATTGCGAACAATTTTAAATGTAATGCATTTATTTACGAGAGATTGTTAAGTTCGCTTATAGAAAATTAGATTTTCTACGAATTTTTTTTTGCTAAAGCTATACAACTGGTTGCTCTCGGAGGTTGTAAACAGTTGTAAATGATTGATATACTAACTTAATATAATACGAATAAATACATTACGTACTTTAGTATTTAAATATCTGTCAAACTAAAAAAATACTTCAAAAATGTGAAGTAAATCTTCTAATTAAGTACGTAGTTTACATCAACACTTACATTATTAAAATATGAGAAATAAAGTAAAATAAATGTTTTTCCTAATAAAATTGGTATTGACAAAATTTTTGTCGACGTTATCTTGTCATATTCAAAATATTTTCTTAAATTCTTAGTTTTTCATGCTTTTACTCTGGTTAATATTCTCTGGTAACAACCTTTGAGATCATACGAACTTAAAATTATACGAAAAAACACATTACGTACTTTAGTACGAAAATATCTATGAAACTAAAAAAAGTATATAAAAAAAGTGTAAAGAAAATCCTGTTTTCTTTATAAATGAAACGCATTAAATATAAAATCCTTTTAGTTAGATTTCATATACGATTCAAATTTTTCTAAATTTTTCGTGATATTGGTGAGGTAAGTTCGGATACTGTTTACTGTCCGTTCATTTAAAAAGGGCATAATTGTTTGGGCTGTGCGAATTCCTTGGTTGGATGGAATTTTTCCCGAGCGTATATTGCCTTCAAAGTATTTACAGATTTCTCTAATCTGTTCTTCTGTATAACGTTTGCGGCGAATAGTTTTGTTTGCTGTGAAAATATTAGATTTGATTAATTGTTTGTAAGTTTTTTTTACTAATCCGGTTAACCCATTAACGTCATATGTGCATGTTTGCACATTCTCACTTTGAACGCTGTATAGAAGAGTGGAATAGGTCAGAAAATTTCTGATAGATTTTTTAGAGAGCTTTCAGAATCCCGGGTCAAAATTTCGAAAAAAAAAAGCTTTTTTGAGCCGTTTTTTTACATTTTAGGGAAGAAAACTAATAAGGAAAAAATAAAAGGAATGAGACTATGAGCACGATTTTTGATGATTCTAGACCTCTAGCTCAATGGATTCCAGAAGAAAAATTTGGATATTCAAAAAAAAAGTTGAAAAATTTCCAGTTTTTTCCCATAAATGTAAAAAAAGGCTCAGAAAAGCTTTTTTTCGAAATTTCGACCCCAGATTCTAAAAGCTCTCTAAAAAATCTATCAGAATAGATAGGTCGCATATTTTTTCTGACCGATTCGACTCTTCTATACAGCGTTGAAAGTGAGCATGTGCAAACGTGCGCATCTGACGTTAATGGGTTAATACAGAGTTGTGAAGAATCTAATTTCTCATTTCTTTCTAACTTTCTTTTGGTTAGTAGATTTACTTACATGAATGGTCATCTTTAGAGTTATCGGAAGAGTTTGTGTCAGTGTCAACATGTCCTTTTTTTTATCATTGTTTTTGTGTTGACCATGCTTTACTATTTTTTTGTATTTCTTTTTAGCAACTGGTGATTCATCACTAGAATCGTTTGAGTAGCTTTCTCTTTTACGCTTCCTTCGATTATCTATAGTTCGAGTTACAGCAACTGCAAAGGTATTTATGGTAAGTAAAGTATTATTTTAAATATATTTTATAACATCAGAACAAATCAAAAGAACAATCAGAAAAAAACCAATTATAAATAGTATATTATGATACATGTGATTTAAGTGGCCCAGTGATTGTTTACTTAGTTCACAAGTAACGTATAGAATTTTATTGGCTATGTGCATATTACGGTCAAATCTTGAATTATTCGGCTGATTCTATTTGAATATCATCTATTGATCAATTTGATAATGGTGCCGCGGACAAATTATGAGTTTTTGGGTTGCCTTCCATTTAAGGGATTATGACAGTTAATCATCGAAAAAACAATTATTTTTTGGGAAGCTGTAGAAATTTCATTATTTATGCAATTATAATGAAACTTCTTGTATTTCCAAGTTTTTTTGTTAATATTTAATATCTTATTTTACTCCTTAAAACCTGCATTACAAACTAAGTGGAGCACTTTTATAAAAATGTTTTTTCCATTTATTTAAGCAAATTTGAGATTTTAAACAAGTTTAGCTTTAAAAAATGGAAAAAATTTTTTTTAACAAGTACTCCACTTAGTTTGTAGTGAAAGTTTTAAGGAGTAAAATGAAATGTTAAACATTTAATTTAGTTCATCCAAACTCTCAAAAGTGTAATAAACCGCGAAGAGTATATAATTAAATTTTTTATAATGTCTCGATCTACGCAGATCAAATGTAACCCGATCTGTCTGATGACTGTTCTCCGGATAATTATATAAAATTAAGAGTAGCCACCCCAAATAAGGCGCCCTAGAAATGGGAAATCATGAATTTATAGCGAATTTCCGATGTTCACGGAGATCATCTGAGTCATACTGTATCTGAAAATAGCCCCCACTATAGGAAAACCATCGATTAAGCTCGGAAAAACCTACGCGGAAATATTCTGCGCGGCAAATACAGCGCGACAATGGGAAGAACGAACGCTTAAATAGACCTGGAGCGAAAGCTCCGGAGGCTAGTCGACCATCCAGTGATCAAGAGCACGGACGAATCTCTGCTCGTGACCTACTCATTCTATCTCAACCAGTGCTGCATACGGGGAACCGCCGCTTACGAGACGATTATCACGAATCCAACCTCATCCGAAAGTTCGGAAAAGCAAGAGAGCTGAGAGCAACCACCGACTCAAAGCCAGACGCTGCAGCCGCTGACACCTCGCAACCGCTCGACGCTAACCCAGAGCGTCTATTCTTAGAAGCATTGCTGGAGCATCAGAGGGACAACTCAACGCCTCATCGAGCCACACGCACGATCAGCGACTTCCCTACACACATATATACTTACGCACACACGCAAGGTACGGCCTCGTATTCTGTTAGCGCTGCGGGCGTTCACACTCACGTTTGTCTAACACGCATTATATACAGAGGTAATCTCGAAATCCCGCTCTCCTACCCGGTAGGCCATGACCGTGAATACGGTAGCCAAAGGAGAGAATTGTATATAGATTTTTGACTCATAATAAATTTATTAAATTACCAAACACATATTTCCTTTATTCGAAAAAACCATCACACCTCCAATAATAAATATATAGTTGTGAGCGTCACTATCCCGACGTAACACATTTAATATTTATTATTTAAAAATGGTGCATCGGCCGGGAAAACAAACGGAAATCGAGATTATCTGTGATGGTTTTTAAGAAATGTCAGAAAGAAACGCGTTCACTAACTGGCGACAAACAGAAACAGATATTAACGACACAACGCTGTTAAATCAATTCCGAACAAAAGAAAAGGAAGTAGAAGAAGCGTGCGCGAATGATTCGAAGGAAATTGACGTATTAATTACAGAAGCCTTGCAACTTTCAAAAAAATTATCTCACACATGCCAAAAATATAATTTAGACGAACCGGAAGACGTGTTGAAATTTCCTAAGGATAAATCAAAATTTCTCAAATATCGGGAAAATTTAGATAAAAGTAGTTCAAGCAGCGAGCAAGAGGTTGACGATAGAGTAGTAGAGTCTTTGGTCGCTTTAGGACCAACAAAAAAATTTCAGCTCCAACGAGAGAGCTTTCTGAAAGATAAACGAACGGGAATAATCGAAAATAACGAAGTACATCCAATCGAAATAAATACTCCATTAAGTATTAAACAGGGATATACCAGCACTCCTTTAACGGAAAAAGGAGGGGCGATTTCAAAGAAAAAATTAATATCTTGCTTAGAGGAGGTGAATTTAGATAATTCATTACAGAACACAAAGCAAGAGATACAGGATTTGAAAACTCGTCTAACGCCAGTAATCGGAAAAAAGAGAGTTGAAGAATATTTTTCAAAACCCGAAAATATTAAAGAAATTAATAATACACTTACAAGCAATCCCGGATACGGAGCAATTGAAATTTTTACAAAATTCAAAAATCAGATAACGGAATTTTTCAATCAGCCACATAACACCGATTATAAAATTCAAGAAAATACGGAGGAAAGCAACGCGCTATATTTGTCAATTCCAAATACACCCAGTAATTTAATAGCACCGATTAGACAAGAAATCATGGCGAACGACGGTATGAGGGGAATGTCGATTTCAAATATTCTGGACATAATTCCAAGATACAACGGACAAAATATACATTTAAACGCTTTTCTTGACGGATGTCGGGAAGCGAAAGAAATGGTTTCAGCAGCGCGCGAAGCAGAATTAGTAAAATTTATACGAATGAGATTATACGGAGACGCACTAACGTGTAGTCGGGGTCAAACATTCGCCACAATGACGGAGATAATAAATTTTTTTGAAAGAATATATGGCTCAGCAAAGACTTTCCACGATTATACGGGTGAACTAGCAAAAATACGGCAGAAACGGAACGAAGCAGTAATTACGTTCTTTAATAAAATTAAAGAAATTCAAAAAGAAATGTTGGCAACGGCTTTACGGGAAGAGAGATACACAAACGAGACGCGACAAACATTCACCGCGGAAATCGAGAGAGATTGTATCAAATTTTTTAAGAGGGGTCTACGCTGGGAAATCAAGAGCCGAATGGGCGAGCATACGACGCTAAACGAAGCGCGAGAACAAGCGATAGAAATAGAAAGAGACTACGCCGGATGCGGGCTCGACTCAGACAGCGCAGATGAATCAAAGGCCAAGGTTAAGGAAACCCGGAAGATTAAAATAATTGATCCACAAACGCCTCAATCAATTCCCATGATAGCATGCAGTTATTGCGGAAAAGCGGGACATATTATGATGAACTGTCGAAGATTTTTGGGACAACAATTCAATGGATTCAATAATAATCAATCAAAAAATGGAAACTATTTACAACAAAATAGACAAAATAATAGACATTTTGGTGGATGGAATGCGGAAAACCGCCGCAGAACCGAATTTTTACCTAATACCAATAATAAGAGTAACAATAATTATAATAATAATAATTCTAATCGACCCACGATTAGCAATAATTATAGTCAAGGCGAATACCGCGGAAATCCCGGACCACCTCGTAATAATAACACGAATAACAATAAACCAATTCCTCAATGCTACCATTGCGGAAAAACGGGACACATACAGCGAAATTGTTATAAATTTATACGAGAACAACGTTCCAATGATACACAGGGAAACGACAGAACTCTTTCGCGGGAGGGCGCCTCGAAAGAGTTAGTCGCTGGCACACGCCCAAGGAACCAGCAGGCGGAGCCGGCACACGCATAGAGACCATAAATCTCAGCCAAAAAAGTACGTCTCCAACAATTAAAATCGACATTGGAGATTTTCGAAGACCGCTCGAATTCATGTTAGATACTGGAGCGGGAGTTAGCCTAGTGCGCGAGTCGGAGGTAGCGCACTACGCTGACATAAATAGACAAGAAGTGATTAATTTAAAAGGTATAACGGATGGATATATCCCTACGCTAGGAAAAATAATAACAAATTTTAATGACATTGCTGCTGAATTTCATATTGTCGCCGATAACTTCCCTATAAAAGAAGCGGGAATTCTCGGAAATGATTTCTTTCGCAAAAGTGATGCGAAAATAAATTTCAATGAAAATTATATAGAGGTGAATGGACAGATAATTCCATTCATGAAAAATACTACAGGCGATGTGTCACGAGAGCTGCGGGTCGGTTCTGAGAAGATACATGCGCGAGAGGCCGAAAATAGAAGAGAGACTATAGGAGACTCCAGGAGGGGAGATCTCGACTTTGACTATGATTATATGGAAATGAGCTCAAGCAACGATGATGATCAAGTAAAAAACCTGCAGGTGAATTTGAATAAAAGAGTTAAGTTTGATAATGCGTGC
>JACCIB010001225.1:0-47153 GCA_018906965.1 Philotrypesis tridentata
CCTCCTTATCATCATCAATGACAAATGTTGTCCTTGCTGCGTTTACAACAGCGCAAGCACGTCTTAAATTGTTTGAATACCTACATGTTTTAGGCCCTCGAGTTTTATACTATGATACTGATTCAGTATTTTACGTTAGCTATGGCGAAAATAACGAGTATGAGTTACCAATTGGAACATCTTTGGGTGCTCTAACCGACGAGCTAGCCGATAAGGGTCCTGGTGCCTATATAACAAACTTTTTATCCGGTGGGCCAAAGTTTTTATGCATACAAATGTAGAAAAGCAAACGGCGAAGAGGGAGAATGTGTATGTAAGATAAAAGGGATACGTCTAAATTATTCAAACAGTCAATTAATCAATTTTGATTCTATTCGACAAATGATAGTTTCTGATATGGAAATAATGTTAACGAATACCGCTATACGCAGAACACCATTCCATGATGTAGATTACACAAAATGAAAGTAAAACATGTAAACCAGTGTACAGTAAACGACGATTTGAAGGTCTGTACAGAAGTTACCCAGTACGGTTACAAAAGCGAACTAAACGGTAAATACTATCTTATAATAAAACACATTTGAATCAGCAAGATAAGCTAATTTTTGAATCCGCCCCTTCCCTGTTAACTGATTCAAAGTTTATGATGACTTTGCGTTATTCTAGCACTAACTGACAATAACAATACTAAACTGCGAAAAAGGATCTGATTGGCCGGATAATATGTTACACCTACCTGATGCACCAACCCCATCTTTCCTTCTTCCCCTTCCAATGATCGAGCTGATCAGGTGTTCCCGGTAATGATGATCTCATCATAACTGACTACTGATGGTGGTGGGTGAAGAACGAATGGTGGGGTACACACTATATAATTACCCGAGAACATTCGTTTGAGATATCACTCTACCTTGCGATTTTTTAAACAGAAGAGCTGTTCCTGTCCAAGAAATTTCGTTCGTGTTCAGAAAAGGTATATATTATTTATTATATAAACTTTTTAAAATAATACAAAAAATAAAAAATGATCCATTTCCTGTATGTTTAGATGAATCTAGAGGCTCTCAATAAAATTGCGAATGGTGAATTTCTACCGTCAAAGAAGGTGGCTGAATTGGAGATCGGCCGAGCGTACATGGTAACAGTCTTAAGAGTGGTGAATACACGTTTTGGCAAGAAGATCGTGGCTGAGCTCGACAACGAATTTCAGATTTTCCTGCCTTCTCGACTATGCACTGCTATCGTCAACGATGATAAATTATTTGAAAATATGTGCAATGAAGCGAATAAGTTGAAGTTATTTTTACATTATAAAGGAAAAAACGCACTTGAGTTCACTACGGCTTAAAATTAATGTATAAAAATATGGAAAAACAGGTACTTTTTGCAGAAAAATTAACAATTCATTTGTTATGTACATGGTTGTATGCTCATAAAACCGCTCGCCGTGGAGAGTGGGAGCAAATAGCGCGTGACCGTGAACGTTTTAAATTAAGGGGTTATGACAGTGTTAAAATTTTGAAAATATCCATTTTTTTTTTATTCACTTTTTTAATAGTTAATAGTCTGTAGAATATGGTCCTGAAAGCCGTTTTTTGCTAAAAAAATTTGCCTCGAAGATATCAACAAAAAACTGATAAATCTGTTTCAAGTAAATTTTTGAAAAATCGTGATTTTTAAATATTTTAATTAGGCCAAACTTGTGGAAAGGATTGTTCTAACACACTTTTTACAGAGAGATTTCATGAGAAATCTTACTGAAAATATGACTTAAAAACCGTTTTACAAACCGTTTTTTTTCTCAAGAGTTATTAATTTATTTCCGTAAAATAAATAAAATCCGTAAAATTAATTTTTCTATGTGTGATTTTATGTTACTAAACTCAATGTGTTAAAGTAAAGGCATTCAACAAATTTGAATTTGCCACTCGAATAAGTTGTACCTCACAGCGTCCGGTCGAGAATGAAGATTTCTGTTTGATCGGTATAGTAGAATTTTCTGTAAAGCAGCAGAAAGCAGCCAAACAGCTGTTTTTCAACAAGACACTAGATCAGTGCAGTTAGTCTGCTAGCTGCCGTAACAGTGCTTATAACCTCAGTGGTGTTGTAAAAGTTCAAGAGCTTCTGCAGAGTACAAAAATTATTCAGATAAGTATTGCAAACTGTTTAGTAATAAATGTGTCCATGAGCTTTTTCTTTGTTGGTTTATTTTTTGCTTTTAGGTATACGGGTGCAAGCCAGGAAGATGGAAGCTTATGTTGACTGTCTGGAGTATTATTTTGTATGCTTTTCAACAACTTGAAGTGTATTTAATAATGGTAAGTATTGCATGTAATTGTAATTCATAAGCATAACTTGATTGTGAATAAGTAACGATAATATTTTTTTTATTTTCAGCTTTTAAATACTATTATCACACAGCATGATGTGCGCGTACCACCAAATATACTTTATTGTATGTATATTTGAGAACCAAAAGCAAATCAAGGTATGCCGGATAGTTTCTGTAAGTATAGTTGAGTTCATTTGTATGATTTACATTATAAACTTTAAATGCCTTTTACTCATATTTAGTTTTTTCATGCTTCTTGTATACTTGCCGCAGCTTTTTGAAGGAACCGTACCATCAATCCTGATGAACCAAAGTGGAAAACCTTGCTTATGAGTATGGTCACAAACTGAGTGGAGCAGAATTGGCAAAGGTAAGTTCAAAGTGAATGTTACGTATGTTTACATATGTAACATTCACTATAATTACTAATATTGTCAATATATGTTGAATTAATTATATTAATTTTGTGTTTTTCAGGAATCTGTTCCACTTAGTCTGAGACCAGACTCATAATGAAGATTTGGCACTTTGATTCATCAGGATTGATGGTACGGTTCCATCAGAAACATGCGGCAAGCAAACAAAAGTGATGAAAATTATGATTTTTGGTAAGTAAATACTTTTAATTGTTGTTAAATGTTATACTCACTTCATGCATATTTTTAATGCATAAAAGTGATGTATAATACTTATATTTGAAAGGAAAAATTTAGTTTTTAGAGCACCTATATATATTAATTTTTTACAGCACTAATAATTTTTCTTTTTTTTTCAGGTTTTAACACTGTCATAACCCCTTAAGGATTGCGAGGGCTAGTACCGTAATTACACCGATACTTGTCAAAAAATTAAAGAAATTGTTATAAATTAATATTTTGAATAAATATACTTTTAGATACATCATGAATTAAGATTTTTTCAACCTTTTGTCATACCTTTCCACATACTACTTTTTAATATTCTCCATCTATCAATATTTTGTATACATATATAATTGTATATTTTCATTCAATTTCGTTTTTAAAATCATAGATGGCAGTAAAATAAGACTAATTTAATTATCGACACTTTTCAAAGCTGTGAAGGATGTTGCGCATGGCAGTAACAAGTATGGACACACGATGGAAACATCCATTCACATCCATGCTGTGTGGTCCTACGGGATGTGGTAAAACAGTGTTTGTAAAAAAATTCTTGAGAGATATTGAGCGTATGTGCGATACCCCAATAGAGCGTATCATTATCTACTACGCAGAGTGGCAGCCAAGCTACAAGGAACTTCGAGGTACAAAAGTAGAATTTCGAGAAGGTCTACCCCAAACTAGTGATTGGGCTAGTGACTCTAGACCTAAGCTAGTCATTATTGATGACTTAATGCGTGAATCGTCGTCGAGTGGAAGTATAGTTGACATTTTCTCGAAGGCGTCTCATCATCACTCGCTCTCAGTGATATTCATTACACAAAACGTGTTTCATCAGGGTAGAGGTCAACGTGACATATCCTTAAACGCACAGTACATTGTTGTGTTTCGAAATTTACGCGACAGATCACAGATACAACATTTATCGCGGCAATTGTGTCCAGAGGATCCGAAATTTTTGCAAGATGCTTATTGGGATGCAACTTCAATACCTTATGGCTACCTTCTGTTGGACTTAAAACTTACGTCTATGTGTCTCGAAATAAGAAGATAAAAGGTGGTGACACGTCGAGTCTTGTTCCAGTCGCATCCCTGTGATGGGTAAGCAATCGAAGAGACGTGTTTTCGCCCGCAAGGAAGCTATAATTTTAAAAGCTTTATATCATTTAAATAATAAACAACGAAAAGCACTTATTCAATCTGCTGACTCAAAATTAGTACGGTATATTTGTGAATGTGCATTGAATATTTTGATTGGTAATGTACCCTTAGAAAACACTCAAAAGTCACGATTACGACACCATGCAGAGATTTTACGAAAACTAACTAAACCATCTCTTAGTTTATCCAAAAAGAAAAAAATTATTCTACAACGTGGTGGATTTTTGCCAGCTTTATTAGCACCTGTCATTGGTACATTGTTGGCTAGCATTATAAGGAAGTAAATATGGATCACGCAAGGAAGATGGTACTTGTACCTCACGAGAATGTTGAACGTCTCCAGAATGTACTTACAAAAGGCAACACTGTTTGTGATGTTTCTATATTAAAGACTGTTCAAACACCAGGGACTGTTATGAGTAGACTAGATGCTGAAATGAGTAATATATTGAATTCAGCTGCTTGTACAAGTGATCAAGAAAAATGGTCAAGATATCGTAACGCACTCCAACGATATCTCCATTTTAAGACTGCTGGTGATAACAGCGAATCGATAAAAAAGGAGAAAGATGATGATGATGAGATGAAAAATGAAAGCAGATCTAACACCGATTACGAATATGACAACGAAATACGCCGTGTGGAGGAAGAAGATCGGATTGATGCGAGTATCGCCGAGAGTGTGCCTACAAAGTTCCGTGCTAAAGCAGGACAAGTACTACGAAAATTACGAGTAAGCGGTAAGATTGGCTGGGATGCAAATGGTGTTGTGACAATAGGAGGAGTTCGCTTAGGTGAAGCCAACATGATTGATTTAATAAATGATGCTATGAGAAAAAGACAAGGAACGCCACCTCATGGACACGAGCAGTTTGCTCTGGCTCTTCATGAATCATTTATACCTCGTGAATACATCGGAAATGAGCGTGTCTGGAAAAATATGACTGCTAACACAAATAAACGTGTCTGGACCAGTATAGTCGGTAGTACCCCAAAAGGAAGTATAGTTAGCACTGCTGTCTCTCTTCAAAATTCTACACCAGATGGCTCTGGTAAAGGATTTCGAACGCCACGTCATGAGATTCCAGGGTCCAGCGGTGTAAACAATTCTCGAAATAACATCAGTAGTGTTTCGGACACTGGTGATGAGAGCGACGCGAGCATAAAATTAGGTGATCAAGTTACTAGTAAAAAAAAGAAGAGAAAACTAGTTGTAACCAATTCTGAAATCACAGCATGGAGACGTTTAAGTGAGAATCAAAGCAAAACACCCGAGTCTTTCGACGCAGAAGAGAAAGAAAAACAAGAAGAAGAAAATGAAGTAAAAAATAGTGCATTAGATGAGTTAATAAACCTACTACCTTTTGAACTACATGTTCCCGGGTATAAGTTTTGCGGACCTGGCACAAAACTCGCTGAACGTATCGAGCGTGGTGAAGTTGGTATTAACCCGTTAGATACAGCATGTACGTCAGCACAACTTAGCCTATAGCGATAAAAATTGCAACCGACGTAAGGCTGATCGTATATTAGCTGAATATTCATTTAAACGAATGCTCGCTGATAAAACACCTGCTGGATGAGCGAACAGTGGCAATGATGACAGCTTGCTGTATGGTAAGCAAGATAACTCTTGAAAAATTATTTTCACACATCAAGAAAGCATTACAAAAAAAGAAGAAAGAGGGTAACAACAAATCTGTAAAGACTTATAATAAGAAACAGGACAAAGAACTGAAGGAAGAGAATAAATTATTGAAAGCGTCGAAAGGGGTTACGAAGAAGAGCAAGAAAAGTACATAAAACGATGAATCGTACAGGTTTAAGATTTGAAAAAATTTATTATACACCATCACATCCGGCATCATACACAGCTGTTGATAAACTTTTCCAAGCTATACGTAAAAAAAACAGAATAAAAGTAAAAAATATAGTCGAAAAAGTGTTGAAAAGTGGCTCGAGAGTCAAGATGCATACAATCTACATCGACCCGTTAGGCGTCGATTCTCGAGACGAAGTTATAATGTACGAAATTTAGATGATTTATGGGAGACTGATCTGATGGATTTGAGATCCTTAAAAACTTACAATGATGATACAGTTACGTTCTCATTATTATTGATGTGATCAGTAAATATTGTTGGGCAGAACCGATCAAGGAAAAAACTTCAAAAAGTGTTGCTGAAGCGTTATTACATGTGTTATCAAGAAGCAATGATCGTCGGCCGATATGTCTTCAAACGGACAAGGGAAAAGAATTTGTTGGCCGTGAGACTCAGCTCATGTTACACGATAATGGTATCACACACAGAGTGGCACGAAGTCCTGATACGAAAGCAGCTATAGCCGAAAGACTGATACGTACCATTAAAGAGCGGGTTTGGCGATATTTTACCTACAAAAATACACGAAGATACATTGATGTATTGCAGAATATAATTAAAGCATACAATCATAGTAAGCACTCTGCAACCAAGATGACGCCGGCATCTGTTACCATATATAATGTTCTTACAGCACGGAAAAATATAGATCGACGATATGGTAAAGACAATAAAAGAGGTGCCAAACCTAAGTTCAAAGTTGGAGATATGGTACGAGTCAGTCGTGCACGAAACATCTTTGAGAAGGGATACGAGAGCGGTTGGACGTTGGAAATATTTAAAATTATACAAGTTTCTTTAACGCGTTACCCACCTGTCTACCAATTGCAAGATTTATCTGGTGAGGTTATAGACGGGTGTTTTTATGCTGAGGAGTTGAGCAGAGTACAAAAGGATCTAAGTGCAACATCTTTTGAAATAGAAAAGGTGTTGCATGTCAGAGGCAAGGGAACGTCGAAAGAATATTTTGTCAGTTGGAAAGGTTATCCAGAAAAGTTTAATTCTTGGATCAAGGCTAACCAGCTTTCGCAGAAATGAAGGATCAATTCTACATTATTTTACCTAGTAATAGCAGCATGAAATATTTCGCAGAAAATACTACAACACACTATATCACACAATTACCACAACAGATCAGGTTACAGGGATCATGGGTTGTTGCTCTTACAGAGGTTCAAATTCCGCTGACGTTTCAACATGTGAAATTCGAGGAAGAGAAAAGAAAAATTTCAGTGAAACGAACACCCCCTTCGATGATCAAGACAAACAAATTAAGAGAAGAAGACGATAGAATTACAATTACCGAATCGTTGATTCGTTCTGGTTATTACAAAGACATTTTCACACTCGTCGACGAAATAAATAATTTAGAATGTATGAAGGATCATTTGACGGTGGTGATTGAGCGTGGTGGCTATACAACGATAAAAAAGACCTGTGGAACAACTATTTGCTCTGAATTTATTCATGAGGTCTCCCTGCCGGGAAAAATACAAAAAATTCTCGGTTTTGAAAGTGATGATGAGAGACAGAAGCCAATTGTTTTTGGTGAAGATCAAAGATTAATAGAAGGTACTAAACCTGCTCGGCTTTCCAGCGCTTTACCAACAATGTTAATGATCTACAGTGACCTCTGTGAACCGTATGTGACAGGTGATGTACGATCTCGACTTTTACGAGCAATACCGCTGAACACTGATAATTATGAATATGGAAATACAAGGATTAAAAGTTTTTCATCACCTATATATATACCGTTATTATTCAACTCGTTTCAGACGATAGAAATAGATATAAGAGATGATTGTGGACAACCGATACCATTCGATCACGGAACGCTAACCGTAACACTTCATTTTAAGAAAGTCGACTAAAAATGGCTCATTACGAAAATTATTTCAGTTATCAAGTTGGTAATGGTTACCGTGGTGATGGAGGAGGGGATAGAAATCCCTACACAGGAGGTGTTGGACATGTTTATATTGGATCACCCTATCAAAGAGGCCATGGTATTGGTTCATTCTTAGCCGGTATATTTCGACGAGTCCTTCCGCTCATCAATCGCGGTGCTAGAGCTGTGGGAAAAGAAGTTGTGCGTACAGGTATTAATATTATATCCGACGCTGCAACACGCAATACACCTGTCAAAGAGTCATTCCGCACCCGTATGAGAGAATCTGGTGAAATTCTAAAGAGAAAAGCTGAAGAAAAGTTGGATAAACTGATGGAGGGGTCCGGATATAAAATGTCGCGCTACGGTTATCCTTCTCAGTTGCAGTCACTCGCTGCACCTACAACAGTGCATAGTAGAAAAATAAGAAGGCGTGGTGTGATTGCTCGTACAAAAAATAAAAGTTTAAGAAAGACCATCAATAAGAAGAAGAAGAAGAGTAAGAAGAAGAAGACAACGAGAAAGAATCAGAAGAGCAGGAGGAAGTTGGTTACAAGAAAAAGACGTAAAAACAGAAGTACAAGAGATATTTTTGACAGTTAAAAAAAATGGCATTTTTACACAATCATTCTTGCAAATGTCTGAAGTCAGAGCTATTACTATTTGAAATCCCACCGACACAAACGACAATAGAGGGTTCGCATTGGATTCAATACAAACCAATATCATCTTTGACTGATGATTCATCGATAGAATTTGTAATCCCTGGTAATAGTGATGAATACATTGATTTGGCTCATACCATGCTCAGCCTTCGTGTGAGTTTAAAATCTACAGTAAGTGAAGAAAATGTGGCTGAACAGGATCGAAATGCTTTTAAAATTTTAATGGCACGGGTAGGACCGGTCAATAATTTTATGCATTCTCTATTCAACCAAGTAGACGTACTATTTAATTCAAAACCTGTATCTCCACCTACCAATGCCTATGCATACAGAGCTTATATTGAAACGCTACTAAATTACGGGCCTGCTGCAAAAGCATCCCATCTTTCTACTGTTCTATGGTGTGACGATAGCGCTGGAAAAATGAACGATACAGAAAATTCCAATCAGGGTCTTGTAGAAAGACGGAAACTATTAGCTCATGATAAACCTATTGACCTAATTGGTCATCTGCATACAGATGTCTTCAATCAAGAGAGGCTTCTAATCAATGGTGTTGAAGTGAGAGTACGCTTAGTGAAAGCTCGAGATAGCTTTTGCCTGATGGATCCTACCGGTAATTTTACCGTACATATCGAAGAGGCAAATCTTCTTGTTAGACGTGTAAAAATCAGCCCGAGTATATTGCTGGCGCACGCTCAATCGCTCTCAAAAGCAACTGCTAAATATCCTCTAACAAGGGTGGAGGTTAAAGCAATAACTATGCATAGTGGTGTGCACGGTGAGACTTTGGATAACATTGTACTGGGTCAACTACCGAAAAGAATAATCATTGGCTTTGTCAATAATAAAGCTTTTAATGGTGATCGAATGCTCAATCCATTCAATTTTGAACACTTTAATATAAACTTTTTATGCTTGTACGTTGACGGTGTACAGGTACCTTCAAAACCATTGCAACCCGATTTTACAACAAGAAATCTGTACGTAGATGCATACCATACTCTTTTCTCTGGTACAGGCATACATTTCCGCAACGAAGGCAATCAAATAACCCGTGATTCCTATCCACACGGGTATTGCCTCTTTGCATTTGATTTGACTCCAGATTTATCGGCGAACGATAGCGGCCACTGGAATTTGATCAAACATGGTAGCATTCGATTGGAAGTACCTTCAGTAATCCATTAAGAGAAACAGTCAATTGCATTCTATACTCAGAGTATGAAAACATTTTAGAAATTGATGCATCTCGTCAAGTCATAGTCGATTTTAGTAGCTAATATTTTAATATATAGATGTCGCTATGCTCTATCACATTACATATAAAGACTCGATCATGATTGTCTCCGAATAGATGTAACGCTATAAACAGCCTTTGCAATGGACAGTCTTCAAATATTGAAAAATCTGACAAAAATCCGCTGCCATACTATCGGTGTATTCCCGGCCGACCAAATACCGAGAGTTTGGATGAAACCGGCTGCATTTATCACCAATACGGATGATCACACGAAACCGGGTATGCATTGGGTCGCTATGTATATCGATAAATCTTGTAATGCATTTTATTTTGATAGTTTTGGTCTACCGCCGTTCATACCTGACCATATCAACCGATTGCGAAAAAATTGTAAACAGTTTCGTTGGAATGACATTCGACTACAGAATGATTCCTCCAACGTATGCGGCCAATATTGTATTATGTTTCTGCGTTATATGAGTGATGGTTCAGGTTACAATAAATTTCTCAATAATTTCTCTGACAATCTACAAAAAAATGATGACATAGCCAGACAGTATGTACGACGCGCGAAAAAAGCTGATGAGTCCTTCGTAGGAAATGGTGGCTGCCTTGTCAGATGTTTACAAAGCTGTTGTTCTTCGAAGATGTCATTATTGTAACGTATAAAGTGTCGCGTCAAATGAAAATTTGAATCAGCATTCGGTCTCTTTGTCGACCCCCCACCCAGGGGCTTGCTCGGGACCTCCCACTATCGCCACATTTCAAACTGCACATTACGAATTCACGATTAGTGCTAGTTTGTCAGTCGTCCAGAGAACAGCCAAGACGCGCCTACAAAAATGGCTTCGTATCCACAGCAACAAATGTTACTTTGTGCTTTGTACGGGCTAGATAACAGATGTTCAAAAAAAATTATCGTTGGCATGGAATACGACTCTTTAGAGGACGAAGACTACAAACCAGTAGTAAGATTATTGAGTAGTGAATTCAACGGCGTAGCCTTCTCAAGTGCTAGCTGGGAGATATTCAAGAGTAAATTCTCAGATATCTTAAAATACTTTGCTGGGGAAGCTGATTTTCTAAAAAGCGTGACAGTTGAGGGTCCTGGCTGGAAACTTAAATACGCAAACGATAACGAGGACAAAATCATCGTAATTAAACAGAGTTTCTCACCCATGGAGCCCAAAACGCCAAAAAGGATTCAAGGATCCATTGCGCTGGACGAATCGACATTTGGGTGTTTAAAAAATTATATTCATAAATGTATTGATTTACGTCTCTGGTGTTTCGAAGTAATAGGAGGTAGTGTAAGCGAGAGTGTGAAAAATATTGCAGATTTTATTATAAACAAAAGTAAAGATTATATGGAGGAATCTCATTTATTAAGTTATTCGCCGAGAATTGTGAAAAAATATGTGAATTTAATCGACGATAGAGTGCTTACTACATTTAAGGAAAACGTTGACGGTTATTGTAAAAAATATCATCAATACGCTTCTGAGCTTGAAAAAATTGAAATTGAAAATTTGTTGTATGAACTAGCTTCGTTACATATGTACAACTTAATAAATATGCTCAATAAAAGGTTGGAAAATTAATCAAACTGTGTATTTTATTCACATGTAAATCCATAATCCACCTCCTTTTCACATTCATAATTATTACGTTAAAAAAAGTAAGGAAAAAGAAAAGCAGGAAAAAAAAGTTAAGTAAAAACCATCTTTCCCATTCCAAACTCCCCACCCACACATTGAACATCACTCCCACCCTTGAGCCCTCCCTCCCCATGGGCCTCTCCCTTCCTTCCTATGGGTCTCCCCTCTCCCCAATTACATGGATGGCCCCCTCCCCCAATTACATGATATGCACACCCCCTCTCCTCCCCGGACTATGGACGCGTCATTGCAAATCTCCCCACCGCTCTGGGTGCGGTGGTGGGGGTTTGTTTTGACGCTCCATAGTCCGGGGTATACTACTGGCGTCCTATTGCAAAATTATTTACCCGAAAATTCTTCAACTATAAGTTATCGCTTCGTGTTATGTAAAACTTTTTAAACTAGCATCGAATTTAATCGATTTTCATAGGATAACATACTTATTTCTATATATATTTACGCATGTGTAACGTTTTTAAAATCGTATGTGTATACGAGCGCGCGGAACACACACATACACACATATACGCGCTTATTCATGGCGTCAAGTGGAGAAAATCGTTTAAAAAGGCAGCCAAAGGTCCACGTTAATGCTTTTTTTTAAATTTTATGTGTTTTTGCCTCAACTTTCACGTCATGTTAATTAAATTTTCATAAGTGCCATACAAACACAAGAAAATTTCATTTTTTCTGTTATATGCAATACTACATAATGTATTCATATTTTGTATATATGTGTGTGTATATTAATTTAAAAGCTCAATACAAGGATAGTGTTTGCTTACGATTTCAGCATTAAACGGAATTAAAGAATTAATGTCCATAAAATATAATTGTATACAACTTTCTGGAGCTGCATTGAATTTAATCGATTTACATGAGATTTATTGACGTGAAAGTTGAGAAAAAAAACTTTAAATTAAAAAAAAGCATTACCGCAGTAGGACCTTTGGTATACTTTTTAAACCATTTTCTCCCCTTTACGCTATGAAAAAACGTGCATGCATGTGTAAGATCCTACGTGTATATACATTATACACGTAGGATCTTACAAAAAAATCATATTCGCTGTTGAAACAGATGAAAAGTTATTTTATACATGTACAAACATTTATATACATAAGTATAATCTCATATAAATCGATTAAATTCAATGCAGCTCCAGAAAGTCGTATACAATTATATTTTATGGACATTAATTCTTTAATTCCGTTTAATGCTGAAATCGTAAGCAAACACTATCCTTGTATTGAGCTTTTAAATTAATATACACACACATATATACAAAATATGAATACATTGTGTAGTAGTGCATATAACAGAAAATATGAAATTTTCTTGTGTTTGTATGGCACTTATGAAAATTTAATTAACATGACGTGAAAGTTGAGTCAAAAACACATAAAATTAAAAAAAACGCATTGACGTAGGACATTTGGTTGCCGAGAAATTAAATTTACATCTAAAAAACGTAATTTTCGGGTATTTGCATTGCACTCATGTAAATTTCATTCATACGACGTGAAAGTTGACAGATTTACTCTCTTTTTCCCTCTGCATTCTAATATCTTTGCAAGATAATAAATCAAGCAAACCTGATTTAGTTTCTATTTTCTGTGTAGAAACTGCAAATCTTACTTCGAATCCATGATGATCCGCAAGTTTTCTTACAAGCTCTTTTTCAGACATTTCTCCTATGTCTACAGCTTGACTCATTAATTCAGTAGTATATTCTACTCGAGTTTTTTTCTCCATATCACTGTATGTACCATATTCAATTTTTCTTTTGATTTGGTCAGTGATATCAGAATTCCAAAATCTCTGTTTGAATTCTTTTTCGAATTGATCGAATGATGAGATAGAATTTTCTATCATATCCCACCAACTACCTGCTGTACCTCTCAAAGAACGTGCCAAAATATACTTGACATCGTCTAGAGGCAAGTCCTCCGATCCCATATATCTTTTAATCTCCCTTAAAAATTTCATAGGCTTATCAGATAAATCAGCCTTGAAAATAGGAGCAGACATTTTTTCTCTCCGAAAAGCAGAGCGACTCGTATTTAAGAAACTCTGATTTACTCTTGTACTCCTGTCCGGAGACAAAATTAAACTAGGCTTAGTTATGTTTTCTCTTAGCCTGTCTTTTATTGGTCTCATGGGCGAGGGAGATCGACTACTATTTGATAATCGTCTAGTCGAAGCTCTCCTATCTCTTATTTCATCATCTGACCATTTTATTGAGTTATTTCTAGTAACTCTAGATTTTTCATTATCTTTATTGATCCGACTTTTGAATAGATCAATTTTCTGTTCATTTTCAATCTCATGATCTTTGACATTTTTCGTCATTCTCATGAGATCGTAGAGATGCTCACTATGCTTATCAACGCTAAGCTCATGAGTGCTTAATCTGCTTTGCAGAATGTCTATTTCATTCTCAGCGTTTAACTTAAATGTTCTTAAATCGCTGAATTGCTGATCTTGATCGATTATTACGTCCTGCATCTCTGTTATTAGAGCGCTATAATTTTTATTCGAATTTTCAGCTTTGGTCAATCTGGATAGCAAATGTTTATTGGCATTTTCCAAAAAAACAATGCGCTCCTCTAGAGATTTTACTTGAGAATTATCCCTCAAGTTTCTCTGTCTCTCGTATTGTTCGAAATACTTTTGAATTATATGCTCCACAGCTCCTTCATTTATGGCTGACTCTGGAGTTATATCTTGAGACATATAAATGCGTAATTTATCCGCATCTTCACTTATATTCTCAGCATATGTTTTTATGTCATTCACATCTGTGGTGAGTTGTTGAATTTTTGTATTAATCAATTCAACACCCCTAGATGCCTCATTACAATTATCACGACGCTCAAAATCTCGTTTTTGGCATCGTTTTTCAAGCTCCTTTTCACTTGTATTTAATTTCAATTCAAGTTCTTTTATTTGTCTAAGAGCTTCTTGATAATTTTCTTCGGAAGTTTGAACATTGTTTGTCAAATCTTGCAAAGCAACTTCATTTTCTTCTATATACAAAAGTATATTTTGCTTATTCTCATTAACTTGCTCATTGAAAGCCATTACTTCATCTTCAAGAGCATTGTCAATGTGTGTATCGTCTTTTAATTTAGCAAGAGATTCATTCAAAGCATCTCTTTTTCCCTGCAAACTACCTTGATTCTTCTCAAGGAGCTTAGAACTGCGTGTTTTCACCATCATACTGTAGTGTACTCGGCACAGATAGTATATAACACCGCTGGTCTACTAAGAGTTAGATGGCTCAGATGTAAAGCTCCCGCCCTCAAACTCTCCGATCAGAGTTCGAATCTCGCTTAAGTCGAAAAAATTTTTTCTTCCGAAATTATTGTTTTTTCATGTGAAAAAATTAATAAAATTCTCTTTTGCAAATCTTCAGCGAATTTTATTATAACTCCTTTCGGATATTATTTTTCGAAATTCGTATATTTCATTAGTTCATATTCTATCGGCTTTTTGTCTCCCACACCATATTGCAATATTTATAAGTCATTGACAATATTGTGTATTAAACAAATTTAACCATGAATATTTTGAACTATTATTGAAATATATAATAATAAAAAAACCCGAGATTCTACTGCTAATATATAAATAACTATTGCTTTTATGATAAATTTTTTCACGGAAATAAAATACTATTTATACACTAGTGCTACACTGACAATTTTGGAATAAAAAACACTTTTAGATAGAAAAGTTAGACATTTTTAATGTCAAAACGTCGATTTCTTCTTCGACCTTCTGCAGACGAGCGTTGACTTCAACGTTTCTCTGCTCAACGGTTTTCTCTAACACGTCTAAACGTTCTAGCGCCAACTTTAAATTCAATTCTTCAAGACGATACACTCTCTCCTCTAATAAACAAATCAACTCTCCCAGCTGATAGTTTTCAGAGGCTAGTTCCTGTACTCTCTCTCCGAAATCATAAACCGGATTTTCCGGATGATTTACGAGCTCTTTTCCGGGCCACGGAAAACTCACCGGAAAAAATACAGGCACCATTGAAACGAATCCGTGTACAAACTTATAACTCTCTTTCTCTCTATCCTGGCAGGATCGCCAATGTAAGGGTTCGTTGTTCTTAGATCAGGATAGAGAGGAATAAGGAGAGAGAAAATAAATACACAGGTTCGTCTATGCTGTCACGTACCTAGGCTTTATTTATTTCAACTCGCTAAATAATAAGTCAGCGAGCGAATAATCCTCGAACGAGTCTTACCGCCGCTTTTATTTCAAAACACGTACAATACACGGTGAAACAAATCAGTCACACCTTGACCTGCGCTCACGCACTCTCCCACTCTCTCTCTAATCATCCGACGCACACATACAGTAGACGAACGAGTATAACTCGAGAAAAGGCGCGAAGCTTCCAAACGCTATACATTAGACAACGCGCACTATTTACATAAAGGAACGCTTTCTATTTACACGGGAAGGGACAGGACCGTTACAAAGTTTACCTCACTCAGGTAAGTCCCAATCCAAATTTTTTTTTTGTAAGTTCTGCTTATGTTAAGCAAGTGACAGTATAAAATTGGACTTGATTCCATTCATACAAAAAATATGCGGACACTTTTTAGATTTTCGAAAAACGGTTTTTTGGTTATAACTCAAATTCTAAGCATTTTACACAAAAAAGATTAGAATTCAAGTTCACAAGCTAAAAATCGAATTTTCACATTAAAATAATTCGTTTAGCATACTAAAACTTTTTAGACTTACGTTGCACATAAAAACGTTCAACATAAAAGTTGTAGATATTTTAAAAATACAATTTTTGACTAGAATAATTATACATTCAGAATGATTCAAAATGTTGTAAAACCCGAAAACTGATTTTTTTGAAGAAAAATTTCAGTTGGTCTCGATTATCTCTGCGAAATTAACTCCAATTGAGCCAAATTTTTTTTCATAAACTGTCCTTATGTTAATATCGTGACAGTGTAAAATTGGGCTTGATTCCGTATATACAAAAAATATGCGGGCATTTTTTGGATTTTCGAAAAACGGTTTTTTGGTTATAACTCAAATTCTAAGCATTTTGCACAAAAAAGTTAAACGGAAATGTTGTACATCTCAACAAAATACAACTTTTTCCTATTTACATGAACACTCAAAAATGCTTAGAATTCAAATTAACAAGCTAAAATCGAATTTTCACATTAAAATAATTCGTTTTATGTAATAAAACTTTTTGGGTTTACGCTGTACATAAAAATGTTCAATATAAAAGCTGTAGATATTTTAAAAATACAATTTTTGACTATAATAATTCTACGTTCAGAATGATTCAATATGTTGAAAACCCCAAAACTGATTCTTTAAAGAAAAATTTCAGTTAGTCTTGATTATCTCTGTAAAATTAAGGAATTATAACAGGGTTAAACCTGAAAAAAAAGAAAAATCTTAGTGCTGTAAAAAAGTTACATGTATATGTGCTCTAAAAACTATACTTCCCCTTTAATATATAAGTATTATACATCACTTTTATGCATTACACATATGCATTAAGTGAGTATAATCCTTGAAAACAATTAAAGGTGTTTACTTACCAAAAATCATGACCTTCGGAAACCTATTCCGAAGGTTTCTTTAAAATTCCAGTCCAATTTATCCACTCGTTCCTGAGAAAACCTGCGGCAAGAGGAAAAATATCATGAAAAAACTATACTGAGTAAAAGTCATTTGAAGTTTATGATATAAATTATATGAATAAACTCAGTGATGCTTACAGAAACTATCCGACATAACTTGATTTGGTTTGTGTATTCAAATATACATGGAATAATGTATATTTGATGGTGCGCGTACATCATGATGGTTGATAATAGTATTTTAGAAGCTGAAAATAAAATAAAAATTATCATTACCAATTCATACTCATATTAAACTAATGATTACAGTTATTTGCAATACTTGCCATTATTAAATACACTTTAAGTTCTTAGAAAGCATGCAAAATTCCACTCCATACAGTCAATATAATGATCCTATCTTTCTGTTTTCCACCCGCATACCTAAAATCAACAACTAAACAAAGAAAAAGCTCTTTGCAAATAAATTATTATTACTTATTTTAATACTCATCTGAATAATTGCTGTACTCTGTAGAAGCTGAAAGCTCTTGTATTAAAAGCACCATTGATGAGGTTATACACACTGGTAGTTGTTACAGCAGCTAGCAGACAAATTGCACTGATATGATCTATATAGTGTTTTGTGAGTTGGATGAAAAACAGCTGTTTGGCTGCTTCACATAAGTTTCTACTGTACCGGTCAAACAGTAATCTTCATTCCCGACCCGACGGTGTGGGACGCAACATGTTTGGTGGCGAATTCAAATTTGTTGAATGCCTTTACTTTATAGAGTTTTCTAGCAATTCAAAAAATTATATAACGTCACGTTTATAAAATTTTAACCATTAAAAGACTTAACGGTGAACCAGCAGAAACTCTGATCCCTAGGAAAGTACCGTAGGAGGACTGGGTGAGCGTGAAGCATGCACGAACGTAGGAGGATCGGGTGAGCGCGAAGCGCGAATGTAGGGGGTTCAGGCGAGCGCGAAGCGATGCAAGGCGGCGAGCCACTGAGACCTGCAGGCCCGAAGGGCCGAAGGTCGAATGTGGCGCGCTAGTTTATTATACAAAATTTTGTAAAAGATATGCAGGTTATGCGTGTATCAATGAATATATTAATAAATTTCACAAATTTAAAGTATTGAAAGTTGTGAAATCAGAAAAAATTGTATCAAGTATTTGATAAAAACAAGTGCGAAATAAATGTTAATAAAAGTAGAGAAATCAATAAAATATGGTCAAGTATTAAATTTTAAAGTAGAATAAAGTACAAATGGTGCTAAGTAATAAAAAGTCTTAAACTTAAGTTGCATTTTTGAATTATTTTTTTCAGGCATACTAGCCGTCCCGTCGCCTCATAGTAAAGAATAAGATACATATTAATCATACATATTTTTACAACAGAGAATTTGTTGTTACGATTTTACTTTAAATGTAAGCAATATGAATGTAAACAAGTTTTGTAATTTATTGTCACGGACTTAAGGCGCCTGCATAGGTGCAACGTGACGGACTAAGTGATAAGAAGAGTCGTGCTACGATGCACAAAAATGCATCGTAGACGTTAGCTCCGCGGTTAGAGCACAGGCCTCTGGCTCTCGAGTCCGCGAGTTCGAGTCCCGTCGTCTACCTTTTTCTTTCACTTTCCTATCCACGTCCAAACATTCGTACGTTACATCCGTAACATTATAATGAAAAATCATAAAAATTTAAGTATTACGGCTATAACTAACTAGCAACTGTATGTTCTAATCATATTTTTTAAACATTATTTCGTTATAGTGTTTAAAATAGTTTGATGCCATAATCTCTATTTTAGTAATTTTAGTAATAGTCCGGGAGCCCTGTATTTTTGTTGGCCATTTTCTTCTAGATTTAATTTTATTGTCAAAATGTGTTAGTAGTAACCCACTGAAAGTAACCCTAAAGTTTCGACTTCAGGCCTGATCGGATACACTGTTATTATTACAAAATAAAATTCATAAAAGCACTATTTTCAGTTTTTCGCGAATAACTATTTTGTAACTCATTTTATGCAAAAAAAGGTAGAGAGGAAAATTGTTCAGTATTTAATTTTAAACTAGATACATGTATAGCTGAATGCAACATTAACTTTTTTCATCTCTAAATTGTTAAACAAAAAAAGGTTTTCTGCAATTTTTCCTATTGCTATAGTTTTTTTTTAACAAAAAAATTATTAACATCGGATAAGCTCTCAAATATGACTTTTAGTATGAACAATCTAAAAATCGATGTCCGATCTCAATATTTCAAAATGAAGTCTCATTGAAAAATTATTTACCCTAAAATTTCAAATTTATCTGCAGTTTGCTCATAGAATGATAACCAGATCCAACGGCCTTTAATCGACAGCTTAAGACGTACTTAATGAACGATCAAAAGAAGTTTTTAAAAGAACTAATATTTAACAACATTTTTAACAATAAATAGTTTTTATTTTCGCCAATTTTAAAGTTAGAGAAACGCGGTAAAATGCATCTTAAAGTACGCAAAAAACCATGAATTTTCATATAAATTTTGTCAAGATCGAAGCAATAAGAACCGAGATACGAATGTTTTTCAATCGATGATTATGCCGAAACCACTTGATATTTTTAGTTGAAATGCAGCAGAGTGCTTGGTTAAATGATACGCTAAATGATAACATTTTACCCGATAGCTCTGGATGGCTTAGCTCGTTTAAAATGGCCGACGAACAATTCGAATTCAGCGCGCGCGGCCGCGCGACTCTCCGACCAGGCGGCGCGGTGGTGGGGGGACCGCAGCGCGGAGGAAGACTCGATTCGTACACTTTAGTTGTTAATCGATTATCTCGACAACTAAAGCTGCTATTGAAATACATTTTTTTATTTAACGTGTTTTTTTCTCAGCTTTAACGCCAAGTGCATTTTTGAAGTTTATTTTGCAATAATAACAATATTTCCTATCAGGCCCGAAGTCGAAACTTCAGGGTTACTTTCAGTGGGTTACTACTGTTATGTCCCACCTACACTCTCACCTCATAGGTAGGACATGTATTTGAGAGAAGATAGACTTTTTAATTGTTTATTGCTGGCCTGTATTGAGTTATTATGAGTGGCTGGATTTAGACTCGTTACCCACTCCGATATGTATTTTAGTATATTTATTTGACTTAACTTTTTCTGCTTCACTTGACTTATTTTGCTGCTTCTGCTATCCTCGTCTTTTTCTCTCTGCTTGCTCGTCTTATTTGGATAATAGGTGATAGGTTGTTGAAATGATGCACTCACAGTTTTCTTTTCGAGTATGATTGAAAATATATTAGCTTCTTAAATTCACAATTGAGTACTTGGAAGTACAATAAAAATCTCCGCAAATTGACGAACCGCGAGGTACGGAGTTCGGACTTAAACACGAGACTAATTAAAATGAGGCCAGTTCGACTCTTTTAAAGCCCGAATACGTTGACCCACTCTTAATGTATAACGCTTAATAATCATTTTACAGTATGACGTGTTGTGTTACTCAATTACAGCGCGCGTTCAAAACATAATGTTTTGAAATTAACATCGTAATCATCTTGATGTTATGAATTTTGAAAAATAGTTTAAAATTTGTAAATAATAGATTTAAAAACGAATAATGTCGTAGGACGTTACACTGCTAACATATTTCGACATTAAAATGAAACCTAGAAGAAAGTGTCCGATATCCCACAATTTAACTCCCAACCCGGACTATAATGCAATATAATTTGTTCACTCTTCACTGTTAATTTTTTTAATTTTGTTGCTGAAAATCATCCCAAAACATTTTCGCAGCAGCATCTTTCAATTCTTGTTTTTGTTTTTCTTTTATCATTGGTGCGATTATTTTATCATATTCTATTAATAATTTCTGAAATATTTTGTTGTTTTGTAACAGCTGCATTGATTTTATTGATTTCTGCTTTTATAGGATCTTCTATTGAAACTTTAAGTGTGCTAATTTTTTTGTTTACAGCACTAACTTCTTTGCTTAGAAGTTCTTGAAAACTTTCTAGGGTGATTGCATCATTAGGCAAAATTACCATCTGAAGTAAAATTGAAACCAGGGCCTGCAGGTCTGCGAGCTACTTCTTTTGGTCGCTCAAGTGTACGTCCAAACACATCGAGACTCATAATAGAAATGATGGAAAAATTGGTATGCATCAAAATATATGTCCTGCTTCACGTAACTCCTCGATAATTGATTGGATTTCATTGACGTGATTATTATTTTCAGCAGATTGTTCGGCAAGAAGTAATCGAAGTCGCTCAACAAGCTCGTTTGGATCATCCCAGTAAATAAGATCAATAGAAGATGATTTCTTAGCTATTTTATATCTTGATAGAAGACCATCTCCGCTGATAGATTTACTTTTGCGGCTTCAGCTACGGAACATGCGTGATATAACATCTCTATATTTTCTACTCCTTGATGTACGAATAGGTCCATTTTTACTGAATTTTTTCAATGAGCATTCGATGCTTCTAGAATTTTGCGATAATTTTTACAATCTGCATCGTTTATTTTATTTCTATCCGGTTGTCTAATAAAGAGTAGCTCCATTAATCCATCACTTTTAGAATAACTTTCGTTATCCATTCTTATGGTATTATTATCAAACTCAATTTCTACATTACCAATCATATATCTTCCATTTTCATTCCAAGTCCATGTATATCATCTAAATTGCTGCGGATTGTATCCAGTAATGATAAAAAGTCAGTTGACTGAGTTTGATCGCGCAGAGATATAAATGTAGAATTTAAAATTGTGCCATCTAATGAAGCAAACTCATCATCGTCATTATCATCATCATTATTATATGTAGAACCTGATTGATTAATGTTATGAACTATGTAACTTGATTTACCAAGCCTCATTCCTTTTTTCTGGTATTTACTTGATCTATTCATATCAGCATTCGAAGGTCCATTGCTTTCGATTCTCGAATCGATGAGCATTTCAAGTGGAGTAATGACAGGTTTCAAGGTATCACGAATTTTTTCAAAATCATCTCTCTCTCTCTCTCTCTCTCTTCTTTTAATAAAGCATATTTCTGCTTAATAGCTTTGTGTGCTCGCACCAGCTTGTTAAGAATATCCTTTTCTTTCTCGAATACATATGTAAGATCCCACGATTGATTGATTATATTATTTGTTAATCGATAATGTTTGCTGAGCGGTTGATTTTCGTGTAGTATACTGTATGACTGTGAATGAGAACGCTGACGGTGTGATTGTTGTTGCGTATGCCTCGAGTGTATGAATGAAAGTGCTGACAATGTATGTTTGCAATATACCAGTTTTGCGAGCTGGTTGAGCAACGGTATGTGTTAGTTTCAATCTGAGAGAGCAAGTTAGCGTTTTTATTGATGTCAGCGTTCAAAACATCTTTGTAACCTCTCTCTAAGTGGCGAGTTTTGATTGGTCTTCGGTGTCCTCACTTATTAATCATCTGACCAACGCCCTGGTCGGGGATGAGACTTTATAAGCTCAGAGCCCGGTCGGCGCGGGGCCTTTCACGACCAAACCAGGTACCAGTGTGCGTCTAACCTCTTCGCATACGGTAAAGCAAGCTGTTACCGTCACTACGACTTGCCGCTGAAGACTAGCTGACTACTTGGAGCTGTTGAAGAAGACTTTACCAGAGATCGTAAGAGGGTGTCAAGGTACTACCTGTACGCTATCGGAGGGCCTAGAAATCCACTGAACTCTGCAGGCAAGCTGGCATATTTGCTCCGGTCAAAAGTACTGCTCAACTTCAATACATTGCGACGAAAGGACCGCCAACATATCTGGCGTGAGTGGGTGAAGCCGCAGCTTAGATAAGTCTACATAACCTGCCACGACTAGCTCGTGTAGTTTAAGATCACATACTCGCCCTAAGGGAGAAGGACACTTCGAACTACAGTGAGTGTACAAAAGCGTAAGTTAGCTTCTTTAGTATTATAACAGAACAAATGTACAAGATCAGTAACTACGTAAGATAACTAGTATAAACTTTGAATGAGAAAGTATGAGTGGCCCTTTACCGTCCTTGGAAATCTGTCTGGCTTAATAAAACAAAACAATCAGAAAAGAAAATAGATGTTTAGATGAGAGAAAAATTATTTTGTTAACCAAAGCCCTTTACCCACTAACAAGCCCTTCAGTCCTAAACTAGAGTAAGAACGTATAAAGGACAACTCAAGAGTCCACTTTCAACATTTAAAGACTAGCAGAGCGTGTCCATACTTCTACAGTCGTGTCCGCACTTTTGGGATATCGTGTCCGCACTTTCTGAATGTGCCTACATTTTTCGAATCGCGTCCACACTAAAGGAGGGTAAGTCTGCGGAACTAAATTCGTCCACCCAACATCCTTATAGGACACAAGAGCAACATTCCGCTTCTATTTGATCAAGTCCGCTTTTACGAAGACGTGTCCGCACTTTTCAACATCGTGTCCGCACTTTCGGACAGACGTGTCCGCACTTTCGTTACGTCCACCTTTTATTATTACAAGCATTATAAGCAACATAAGAGAAGACACGCGGACTAAAGTAATAATAATAAATTATTGTTTAATGATTATTTTAAAAACATAAGGTCTCGGGACCAAAGACATCCTTCCAAATAAAAATAATTATTTGTAGAGAGCTCAGGCGGTCCGGAGTAAAATCCGGCCCTTACACATACATGCTGTCAAGCTACTGTCTACAATAGAACTTCAGAGAATGCGATTTACATCTTCTTTTTTATAGCAAAACGATCAAATATTTTTCTGTATCTACCGTTATTCATTTCTCTATCTTTGACAATAACAATGAAACCATATTTATCTTTTTTCCAGCATTCTGAACAAAGATTTCGAAATTTATTGAAAGTTAAATCAGTATTTACATGATCTTCGTATACATGTTTTAAATTAACATCATCTTGGCGATAAATTACTAGCATGCTAATATTGTCTCTAATTAGATGCTTTGGTATATGAGCGTACGACTGACAAAGATAGAAACTGTCTACGTTTTTATGTCTACCCATACAGAAAATGCTCTGACGTTATCTTGCTTCTCACAAGCTACATCATCAAAAATCATAATTGAATTTGGTAATGCTGTATCTGGAGACATTACAGATTCATGTTCACTTAAAACGGCAGATACGATATACGTTTAATTGTATACATTATAACGGGGATTGTCCACGTAAAATGTAATTTTCTACTTTAATTCTCCGCAGGTTTTGAATAAAGGAGATAGGGAAATTATTATAGAAATCAAGCAAAACAAACAGAGTATCTGGTAAAATGCTACTGCATATATTATTCAAATAAATCATTGATTTCATAGTAGATAAACTGATACACTGGTGCTTCTTCGGCACACGAGAGTCACGGATGCTATGCGTTGGTGAGAGTGAGAGAGAGAAACTGGTACTGACAAAGTATTGCCGATACTTCACGCGCAGCTTCGCAATAATTCGGCAGTCCTGCTCTGTAGAGAGTCTCCACCCAGGAAGTACAACTCGCAGTCTACACCATGTCCTAGAAACTGGTAAACAGCGTAATCGCACTAAACGTTGTAAAACGAAACAACATCCGCGTAAATACAATACGCGTCTGCACAAAATGCAGAAGCTCGCAATCTCTCGTACAACCGGCGCGCTCGATAGTCCAATCGAATCTAGCCTAACCTTCCTTGACCAGCTTCGCTCTCTCACCATAAGGCGCGTTCGCAAATCCATCCCTCTCGCACAGCTCTCGAACAGCTGAAAACTTACATACAAATGATACAAGCAAATGATAAAATAAAGCAAGCATGCGCCGCGACGATACTCGTCACAACATATACAGTTTTAAATCTAAGACCATTCGGATGTGTAAATAGAGCTAATAAACTATTTGTTTTACCACAGTTTGATGGATCACAAAAAACTGCTCGGATACTGGTAGTAATTCTCCATGCCGTTTCTTTCTCTTCTGTGTTCCAAAATCAAAATTTGGAATTGGAAGTTTGACTTTCTGCTCAGTAAAATCCATGTTGACGTGACAAAGGTAACTATAAAATTGAGCCTAAAATAATATAAATACTTGTTTTACATTGTCCATCTCAGGACCATCAGTTGTGAATCAGGACTCGAAGAGAGATGATTGTGTACAAGTCTCAAAAACGACCAAAAGTTCATGGGTTACTTGATAAAGTAACCCGGTAGCTGAGGGACGTAGGAAAATTTTACTCCCTAGTGGCCTGTATGTAGATATGCTACCCTATGTAAGGCTCAATCCCGGCTTATTTATTGCTGAATTATAAGCTGGAGGCGCTGAGGTCGCCGCTCGGCCGCTATCGTCTGGTCGGCGTATCTTTGTTGCGCCTGCCGGCGGCGCGCCGTATGCTGTCTTTGAAGGGCCGTAACTCTGCAACCAAGGGTTGTATGGAAATTCCACTCCCAGGTGGCCTATATGTGGGGATGCTGCCACATCCTATAGGCCTATTATCAGCCCGATCGGAGCTGAATTCCGCGCTGGAAGTGATTTGGCAGGTGGAAGTTGCCGCTCGGCCGCGGTCGTCGGCCGGCGCTCTTGCATTGCGCCTGTTGGCGGCGCGCAGAGGGGTCGTGCATGGAGACGAGCTAGCGCGTGCATGAACGTATACCTGTGTGGGGGGTCAGGGGGGGAGGACGGGAGGGGGTGGCAGGCTGATCCTCCTGTAGCTCCGCTTTCGTGCGTCTACGGGTGTGCCCCGGCCGCGCCTTGAAGTACGCGCTGGCTAGTTGCGAGCTGCTGAGCCTGTCTGAGCGCTATCAACTCTTGCTGTTATCTAATCATTCGCTTCAGTGGGCCGCCGCGGTGATTGTGATAACAGGTGCAGGCTATTGACCCTATGACCACTGCTAAGATCAAGGCCGCCGAGATGGAGTAACCGAACTTTGCCGATCCGCTGCTCAGCTCCCGTAGTTCAAACGAAGTTTCCTTCCTATTTGCTATCTCTCGTACTCGATCCGCGATCTCGTGAAGGGCGATACCAGCCCCCATGCTCGCCAAGTTCATACGGTGCTGCGCTTCCACCCGGCTGGCTGTCTGCCTTTCTATTGCTTCGGCGCAGTTCGGCCTCGGCTCCGGCTGCTCCTTTCAGGCTGTTGATGAGTCCTGCAGGATCCAGCTTTATGGTTTCGTATTGGGATTCGTTAAGGAATGCTGTGATTGTCCTGGAAGCCGTGAATCACACGTTCGCCGTATGCGCGGAACAACCTGGGTGCAGTTCGATGATACCGAGTCCCTCTATATCATCGGTTAATTGCACTGCGTGTGCACAGGTGCAGTAGATTTTCTCTCTATTCCTGGCCGAGAAGAGCCACGCATTGGCGTTGTGTAAGCTCAACCAAAACGTGCCCTTCAGCTGCTTCAATCGTACGTCACGTGCTGCGGGATCTTCGATTTCCTTGCCCGCTGCTATCTTTACTTCTCACGATACCGATATCTCGATATCGCGAATTGGCTCATCATTTACTGCGATGAAGCTGTCGTCCATCTTGCGCAGTTTCGGGACGTTTTCGTCCGCAATAGGCATATAGGCACAGTTCGAGTTGCTCACTGCAAAATATATGTGCTCAGGCCAGATGTAGGCGGCTATGTCTTTAGCGCCTAGTATATTCTGCAGCGAGGGGTCCGGTGTGGCCTTGAGCAGGTGGTAGTTGTCCAGGTCAAGTAATAGTCTAAGAGATGAGGACTAAAAATACACGTAAAGGGCAAGAAAACTCGCGAGATGGCTGATTCTCGCTGAAAATGGTCCTCGAGTGCAGTTAAGTACAAAATGATAAATACCTGTCACGAAATTTCCTATGGGAAAAGGCGGTGGACGATGAAACAGGTGAGTTTTTTATGCAAAATGAAAATTGAGAACGGGCAAAAATAACCACCAAAATCGCTTGTATTTCTTCCTAGGAAACGCGAAATACTATTACCTGTCATTTTATTACCTCTTGTAATGCAGACAGACCGTGCAAAGTTACGCAAATTTTATAAAAAATAAATTATTTGCGATATCCATGCAAACTTAATTTTTCTAATATTTATGTATGTGACAAGCTATGTATAAAATAGCAAATCAATAAATTGTGATTAAAGCCGTGAAATCCGGTTGTAAAGTCGCGGCAGGCGAAGGTTTATTAATAGAGAAATAATTAGTTACAAAGATAGTAACACGAAATAGACTGTGCAGAGATATGAAGAAAAGGCGATAACCTAATTTTATTAAAACTTCTGGTCGAAAATATTGTTAACAAGTTTTTTATAAACATTTAAATGCTGAAAAATACTTTTTTTTCAGTTTTTTGTTAATAACTTGAAAACTAATAAAAGAATTTAAATGCCGTCAACAGAAGAATTGTAGCCAATTAAATTTTACATAAATTGCACCTTTGAATGACTCGATTGAACCACTTAGTTCGGATTAAATTCGAAATAATCAGGAAATTTCGTGTTTTTCTAAATTTTGAATATCTACCTTAATTGTAACCTTTGACGATCGGGTCTTCGTCAGCTGATATTAATATATGTATACTTACATGTGCGCATGAGGTAGAGACAACGGTCGTTTAGTTACGGAGCAATCGAAGTTTAAATAATTAAGTACAATATCTTGTAGATCGTCTGCACACGTTTGTAATAGGCCGATTTGTATTTTTCGAACGAATTTGAAAAGTAGAACTATAATACAAGAAAACGTATATTATCAGTTTTCACGAAAGTTCTATTAAATCGATGAGAATTGGAAATATAATTTTGAAGAAATTTGAGTTAAGACGGTGTAGGCGTAACCATCTGCTGCAGTCGACTTTTCTTCCGTGGTGAAAAAATAGCGGGCGTGACGGTCAGCACGGGCCTCGACCTTTCTGCGTGTAAAAAAAATTGGTCGGAAGAAGGGTCGACCGTCTAGCCTCCAATTTTTTTTTCGTACGACTTTCCCTATGCTGAATTTTCTCTCCTTATACCCAGTGTTCACAATATAATTAGTGATACTGTACCGCTAGCGACTCTTTTCCCATCGGTTTATATAGTATAACTCATGCATTAAATATTATCTACTAAATAGTACATCTCATATAGATGCACGGAATTCTTAAAAATATTAATAAATTTATTAATAAATTCATACGAATAAATAAATTGATATATATTTAATTTTTTTAATTTTTGAAGGAATATTTATGGTAATAGAAAATTGTTAATTATCAATAAGAATAACTATTTTTTATTTTATTTGTAGAAACAAAATTTTTAATGTTAATAAGCATGAGGGATGATAGCCCTGGATTCCATCACATGTTGCTGGTAAAACAGTGTCACTGTATTTCAAATTAAAAGCTGCGCGGACTTTCAAAGTACGCTTACTTTTCTCTAATTGATTTTCGTTAAAAACGATTATCTTAGGATCTTGTAAATCACAACAAAACACGCACTTTGGCACAGAAGTCATTTTGTTCACTATAATGTTAGAATCATTGCAAAAGTAACAGTAGGACAGAGGAAAGCACTGCAACGTCTACTCGCTACGGAGTTTCCAAATGCACTGAGCTCTGAGGGAAATTCACTTGTTACCTGAATCTTTTCTACGTTAAACTTCGATTTCAAGGTGAAAATTCTGCATTCCAGCCTCCCTTATTCTATACAAATAGATCCCGGACCGCGTATACCTGCGTTAATTTTCTTGCTGACTTTCGCTTTTCGGAATCTGCGAGAAACCGTTTTCCAAAGGAAACTTATTCTATACCCCGGCCTAGTCTCTGTATACCTGTGTAAATCTTCTTGCTTGCGCTTTTGAGATTCTGCAAGAGATCTGCGTCCCAAACTAAAATTTATGTACTCTTCTGCATTCTATACAAACCACTTTCAGCCTTCTTATATCTGGTTGAATTTACTTACTAATATTCGCTTTCAAAATTCAAAACTAAATTAAACTTTGCCGTTCGAATCGAAAGTTTCAGATTTTCTGTAGTAATAACGCTACACAATTTGTCGTGAACACCGGGTATTTGGCCATCTCGCGAGTTTTCGCGAAATTATCGTCTCATCTCTCCGTCTATAAGGGGATGTCAATGCGGTAGACCAGGATCCCCTCGACGTACAAGATATTGATTTTGGAGATGTCTATGATCGTCATGACCGATACTTTGTCGCTGGGCACCGGGAATTTTATTTCGATGAAGGCGTCTGGCGAGATTAAGCGAGGGTGAATCGCTCCGTTTTTAGCGAATAATATTGCGTGAATTAGGATGTCCGCGTCCTCTCTGAGCTGCTCGATGCTCAGCCTGGCGCTCACTAGGGCGTTGAGGACCGCGATTTTCGTGTCGTTTGCCGCTGTTTTATTTATTAGCACGTCGGTTGCCGTGTCTAGTCGATCTGTTCGCGAATTCAGGCGGGATAATTCGCGTTCCACCACTTGTGTCTGTTCTGCTAACAGGGCCGCGGTTTGCCGCGTGTCACTGGCTACTACCCTAATGGATCTTTGAATCTCGATCACGTCGTCCTCTGTCAGCGTGCCGTAGAAGAATTTCTGTATTGGCCCCTCAAACGGCACTATGCCTGCCCATCGGTGGGCGCGGTGTCTATCTACTTGAGATTTATCTATTGGATGCTCATTTAATAACAACAATTCCTGCACGCGCTCCGCTTGCCTGGCCGCGACTCTTGATTCGAACGCAACTGTCTCGTTCTCGCAATATCACCCGCATGCGCCTAGTATTTGCGCTACGCTGGACTCGATTTTCGCTGCGGCTGCGAAAAACGGTCGTAGGTCGGTTTTCTGGATAATCTTCCAATCAGCGCTGGATGTCGTCAGCGGGGCGATCTTCTCCGTTATCAAACCTAGATTCCCCTCCAGACTGTGGATTTTCCGCTCCGGGCTTCGCGTCTGTATTGCTGCCCGGCTTGCCCTGTGGATCACAAATTCAATGGAATTTTTCTTTCGTGGATTTGGCTTAGTTGCAGGAGCTCGTGCGGGATTGGGCTTATATCGATGTCGTTTTTTGTTTCGTTCAGGAATTCTACCGCGCGTTTTACCTTGTCAATGTGCACTGTTTTTAGGTCGTTCTCGACACGCAGAGTTACGTAGTTCATACGGCTGTTTATTCTCGAATGACGATAAGCGGCTGCTGGGCAGCGCCGTCATTGCAGCCCTTTGAAAATCGTCACTGGGCGATGCTAGAGAGTCGTTTGCTTGCTGACGGGTGCCCGTCTGCTGTTCACTCTCACTTGGTTCTGCGTTCTCGTAGCTTAGGCCTTGGTTTGGTGTGGCTTCGGGTTTGCGCTTCCTTCGGTTGAGTCGGTTTGGGACTGGGGATGACAAAGTGCTATATTCACCGCCGGGCAATGGTGGCCTGTTCTGGTTGAGCCCACTGCCGCGCGCTCGCTCCTCAGGTATGTCTGCGTGGACATACGGCGTGAAGTGCTCGCCTTCGAGGTGGAGGTGAACAGTTCCGCACGCCGCGGCCGCCACGATGTGGCAAAATACTGTGCTCGAGTTAAGTCTCTTGACATGAATGCATACGTCCATCCTGAATTCGTGCGCAAATAGGAATGCGCAGTCGACATTTCCCCATTCGCTGTCTGACTGAAGTATGGCTTTAGTTGCCGTATACTCGCCACATGTGAGCAACTTGTCAGACGCGAGTAGACGACGCCGCAGGTCCACTGCCGATATGTTAATATATCTATAATCTAGCCGCTCGGATGAGGGAGAAAAACAGGCAGTTTCCTGACGGGTCGTTGGGGATGTCTGCACACCTTCGCAACGGGATATGCGGCTCTGCGCACTGGCCCTTCCTGATGTACGTTTGCACGAGCACGTTTGCAGATGAAGCTGATGAGCGCTCCTCCGAGGAGGCGCGCACTCGGTCGTAACTACACGGGATTCCCTCGAAATCTTCTCGAGGGCCAACGTTTACTGGGTCTTCGAGTATTTCGTAGTCAGCTGATCGTGCGATTTCCAACTTAGTCGGGGCATCTATCAACGGACATTTGTTCATAAAAATGTTGTTAAAAATGCATTTGAAGAAAAGTTCTTTTTAGCATTTGTTGAGTAGGACATGAGCTGTCGATTGCAGGTGGTTGCATCAACTTGTCATGATCTGCACCAACTTGAAATGAATTGGAAAATACAGAATAATAATTTTGCAATAAGTCGCCATTTTCAGATAGCGAGGTCGGACTGAAAATTTTATATTGTATGAACTACAAAGACATGTTTGATCGGAAGTCTGACTAAAAAACGTAATTTTTTATATAAACTATTGCAATACGAAAATTTACAAAATTTTTTTTTGTTTTAAGTAATTCAACAATGAAGAAAGTCAATTTTGCAATTAGGAACACATGTACCTTATAGCAAATTCAATTCTGAATAATTTTCATACATAACTTTTTGACGTAATGTTAACAATAAAAAAGCTACAGAGGATAAACCAAAAAAAAGTGCATTTTTGAACTTTATTTGGCAATAATAACTATTTTCCGGGGTAGGACTTTATGGTAGTTATTACTTACTTACTCTTACCACTTCCAATAATAAAACTGCTAGTGGCACGAACTTCTAAAAATTATCCTATACAGTTCCCTGGGGCCCCGACTAAACGCTTCGACCGCGCGCTGCACGGCTACGCCATCGTCAGCTGGTCGTACGATCTCCATTGCTTTGGCCATGCGCTGCGCTATTACCAACGAAGATATACCTTAATAGAAGCCCAAAGCCCTATGCTGAAGTGAGGCTACCCCAGCGTAGTACTTACCCCGAGATTGGGATGGCGGGTGTGTCTTGTTCTAGGTCCCGCCGGTCACAGTAGGCATCCGGTCGATAAAGTATCGATCCGAGTGCTTAGTACCTACCATTATCGACCCGAGCGCTAAAACGATGGTAACAACTCGTCGCACGCATTTATACACAAGTACCTTATTTAACACGTAAATACAAAATCTTTTAACGCAATTTAAAACGCAAATGCACTTTTCTCCAAACTCTTACCCCCCAAACCCCCAAAAGGGGGCCAAAATACATATGTGACATCAACACTAAACTAATCATCGATAGTGTTAGTCGGGTGGGCTAAGTATCGGACTTGTAATCTTTTTAATCAGGGTTCGCATCCCGGTACTAATTTTTTTTTTGCTATTGCATGTACTTACCTGCATTTTTTATTGCATTAATTAATGCAGTAATAGATATATTTTTAAAATATATATATTTTAATAATATTGTATAGTACATAGAATACTATGCACTGTAAGACTTTGTATGTTTAAAATACAAAAATATGCAAATAGTTAATAATAAATATAAACCAATATTTGACAATAATGTTTAGTATAAAAATGTTAATTATTTTTACTACATACTGTGTAGTAAAAAAATTAATAGATATATTTTATACTACTGTGTAGTTTTTTTTTACAAATAAAGTAAAAATAAAATTATTGTTTTTATATTTAACATTATTGTCAAATATTTGTTTACATTTATTATTAGCTTTACATATTTTTGTATTTTTATAGCTTTAAATACGTACGTATATTTTCGTTTTGTTATCCTAATTATGTATACTAAAAATAATTTTTAATGAAATAAATCATCAAATATATTCAGTATTTTTTGCAATAATTTGTTTTATTATGTAAAGAATCAATGATAATTTATATTTAAAAATACTGATATTGAGTTTTAAAAATAAATCAAATTCAAAAAATTCATGATAATTTTAAGTTGAATACTTCTATAAAACTGTTAAGTACAAAAATATATTATGTTTATTTTTACTTTCTTGATAAAAATAATGGTTTCAATAAAAAAATTACTTTATTAATTAATGCAATAAAAAATACTTACCTGCAATAGCAAAAAAAAATTAGTACCGGGATGCGAACCCTGATTAAAAAGATTACAAGTCCGATACTTAGCCCACCCGACTAACACTATCGATGATTAGTTTAGTGTTGATGTCACATATGTATTTTGGCCCCCTTTTGGGGGTTTGGGGGGTAAGAGTTTGGAGAAAAGTGCATTTGCGTTTTAAATTGCGTTAAAAGATTTTGTATTTACGTGTTAAATAAGGTACTTGTGTATAAATGCGTGCGACGAGTTGTTACCATCGTTTTAGCGCTCGGGTCGATAATGGTAGGTACTAAGCACTCGGATCGATACTTTATCGACCGGATGCCTACTGTGACCGGCGGGACCTAGAACAACACACACCCGCCATCCCAATCTCGGGGTAAGTACTACGCTGGGGTAGCCTAACTTCAGCATAGGGCTTTGGGCTTCTATTAGAGTCTATCTTCGTTGCTATTACGTCATCATCAGTTGATCGTACGATCTCCATTACTTCGGCCGTGTGCTACGCGTGTACGTCATCGTCAATTGCCGTGCCTGCTGTATGCGAGTGCGTTGCCCTCTCGATATCAAGGCGGATGGGATTGTTGATGCGCTTTTCTCGTTGATGTCGATGCGCAGACCGCGTTTTCCGTTTGCTGCGTGTTTTGCCACTTTGACTGCCAGCTTTTTCTTGGCTATCCCAGATTTTCATGGCCACGGGAGCACCAGGGTAGGCAGCCTGCTGCGCTCAGTGCGATGCTTTCGTTTGATCCAGCTGGCGTCGGGGACTTTCCCTTGTCTGTGCTTGCTGGCTCTCTGTCTGATGCACTCTGCGCTGTCTGGGGGACGTGAAACGTCTGTACTGAGATGGACGCGCGCGCCCTAATGTCGGATGCATTAGCTTCGCTTGAGGAAGAACTGCTAGTCAACATCGGCATGAACAATCTCGGAGTCTTGCGGTGCAGCCTGGCTTCGTGCTCGATAGACGCTGTAAATGCGTCGTTCCAGCACGTGGGGCGCGTCGCCCGGACGAGATGGTGCAGGGGCGCTCTGAAGCTGTACATGAACTGCTGAAGTACGTCGAAGTCTGCTTGTCGTCTTCGTGCCTCCCTGTCGAGCTCAGACAAGCCTGGAGCTGAATCGACTATTGTCGATAACCGATAATAAATTTTCTCAACCCGAAAGCCGTAGTCACCGACGCTTTCGCCGCTTCCCTGCGCAATCGCCCGAATTTGCGCGCTCAACTGGTCTGCGATACCTATATTCGCGAAGTGCAGCATAAGCTCGCGTAACATAGCTTCCACTGACCCGTACCGGACCGTACGGGCCGCGTCGCTTTGCCTGTCAGCTTATTCACAATTTGCCGAAGGAGGAATCTCTCGAACTCTGAGCGGAATTAGTTCAGCACCTCTCTCACTGCTGTCGTGAAAATCGACAGACTGTCTAAATCCCCATCGAACATGGGAATCATTGAGAGAGCTTGAATGAAGTGCGCGTATCGCCTCGGGTCGATCGACGCTACTGACGGAATTGCTGCTGCCGGGGGCGGGCCCTCGTTTGGGGTTTTGGGGCAGCGCGGGGGCTGCGGGGGTGGATGGGCCCATGGAGGGGGTTGGGGGTGCGGCGGGGGTACTGGCGGTTGCGCCGGTGTCTGCCCCCTCGGCGCTTGGGGTGGCGAGGGATCGCGTCGGGGGGACCTGTCATTGGCTCCGCCTCCCCTTGGAAAACTATCACGTCACCCAGACCTGGAGCAGCATCGAGAATCCGGATGCTCGTTCCCCGTGTGATGTGCACTTCTCTCCTGGCCGTCGTTGTGCGCCCGGCAGCTGTTGTGTTGAACGCTACAGCTGTGCGCCCGTGCGCAATCCTCACGCCGGTCGGTCGCGTGGCAGCTTCCGCCGGAGAGCTCATTATAGCCGCGCCGGCTGTGCTCGTGTGCGCTGTAGTAACTGCGCCGGCTACCATCTGAGTCGCCAGCGCAACTATGGTAGTTGCTCGCCGAGCTGTGACTACCGTCCGAATCGCCCGGGTCTCCGCGGCGACGGCTCGCGACGCATGTCGATTCCTCGTGCTCACACCGCTCTGTGTTGCATCCGCGACCTCGCTCGCCAGCGTGCCGAACCCATTCATCGATCGGGCGTGTAGGGGTGACAAATCGACTCGATTGCCGATCGCTTGTTGCCCTTTCGCGCGGTTTGCATGGGCTTTGATGGACACGTGGGGGTGCTACCGGCTCCGATCTTCGGCCGTCGGGTGCGGCGGTATTCGCCCGAGGGCTTACTTCTTGGACTGGGGAAGGGTTTGTTGCTGACGGCAGCCAGTGGCTCACCCGCTCGGGTGTTCGCGTCTGCGCCGGCCTTCTTCGAGCTTGTCGCCAGCCAGTCTGCTTCTGGCCATGCCGGGAAAGTCGGGCGCCCACGGTCGGCTTGCTTTGCCGCCGCGCTGCTGAGCGACTTTGTCGGGGGCAGTGGCGTATTTTTAAAAAGCTCGTTCGCGGCCCATTTTTTTCCCGACTTCAGGACTCTGATCGCTTCCCAGATTTGACTAAGCATTACTTCCTGGTCCTCCGGCGCGCTATCTTCGGATAATAATTCGTCGATGACCTTCCGGAGTTTGTCCGCTTCGCGTTCGAGAGCGGAGGGGTGCGCAGGGGTGCCCGTGCCCGAACCGCGGCGGGAGCCAGGTACTGGGGCTGCGCGCTCGTCCTGTTCGCTGCCCGACTCGAACATGTTCTTCGGATCCTCGTAGCTAGCAATTTGTTTTATCTGCAGGAGCTTCGATACGCCTGCCATGCATTTATCCCCGATTTCGACTCGCGCGGGCTTCACTAGTAGTCCGGGAGTCCTGGTATCGTATAGGAACATATTTGGAAGTTCGTGCCACTCGCAATTTTATTATGAAATTTTATTTATGAAGAAAAAAACTTTATTTTTTTTATTTAAACAATTTAGCGATGAAAAAAGTTAATTTCGCACTCGGGAATACATATACCTTATAGGAAATTCAATTGTGAACAATTTTTATCCTCAACTTTTTCACGTAAAGTTAATAATAAAAAAACTACAAATGGAAAACCAAAAAAAACGCATTTTTGAACTTTATTTTGCAATAATGACAATGTTCCGAGGCAGCTGCGAGGTAGAGAATTTAAGTTCATCATCAGTACACTAACCCCTACCAGATCCAACAATAAAATTGCGAGTGGCACGAACTTCCAGTCCCAATTCCAGGACTCCCGGACTATAGGGGGGGTGTTCAAATGTCCCCAAATATCCAAAGGCTGTTCGCGCGGCTCCAGGGCCAGTCCGTCCAGTCTTTTGCGCCATTGAGCCAAGACGGTCGGCCCCAATCTTGCGGCGGTTTTCTTTATCGCCCCTTTACCTTCGGGGACCAGGAAAGCCGGGGGTATTACGAACGTTTTATTTTTAGGGTCCTCGTCGGACGATGCTGATACTCCCGGATACCGTGGCGCCGAGCCGGCGGCGAGCAGCGACGGGGCGATGCGCACTTGAACGTCTACCTGGTCGGAGTTATGTGCGCGGCTGGGAGGGGGGGGGCGCGGCGAGCCGGTTCGCGGGTCCAGCGATTCCCGCAGCAATCTCTGCAACGTCGACGATAGGCGGTAATATGACCGATAAACTTCCTTCGCATGTTTAACGCGCTTCTTTGTTACCGGATCGCTGAGCCGACCGCGTCTTTCGCGACTTTGATCCTTTTTGTCGCGCTCCGTTCGCGGTCCTAAATTTAATACCGACATTGCCGTCCAAATCTTCGTGCGCGTCATTCCGCTACGGATACGTGCGCTGCCTTATTTTCACTGCGCTCGATAGCAATATACGAACGTCGGGGTGAGTTATGCTAACGCGCTACCGAGCAACCAGACAAACTGCATATAGGGAAAAGTGGCAGACTTACAGTAAGACGAGAAGGAGTATGGCCGCTGTTGATCGCATCTTGGAGACCTGCTGACCTGTTGGTGATCTCCGCTGCTGCTGTTGTTGGCAGTCGGTCGGTGTGAGGGGGGTGAGGGAGCGCTCCGTGTGTGAACTTCAAGGCGACGCGCGCCGGCGGTTGTGGGATGGAGCCTCAAAAATTGCCGCTCTGCGTATAAGTCGGCTGGCGCGCGCACTCCTGTGCGCGGCGTAATCTAATTCAGTTTGGGCTGAGCCTCGAGCCTCGAGCCTCGGCGACCTGGGCGACTGGCAAATTCGGCTGATGTCGAGTGCTGGAATAGCTGCTGTGGCTTTGCCAATTGTCGTTGCACTGCACGTTGCACCAAAATTTAGCTGATCACACTGACGTAAAAAGTCGTAACTTCCCGCTGGCTTAGATGGTCCTTGTGTGCCGTGCTGCTCAGTGCGGTGCTTGCAGACAACTTTACGATTATCGCTCTCAGTGTCCATTCGGTGCAGCCACTACCGTTGTCACGTTGGATAAGAATAATAATCCTTGACTTTGCCGCACTTTACGAACACTTCGGCATTCAGCACCGTTTCTTACCGGTGGAAAAGTTAAAAAATTGCCGAATTTGCCGAGAAAACACTCATGGTTCACTGCCGTCGCGTCGCGTTTAGGGACCCTTAAGGGATGCCAAAAAGCTGTTGCGGATCGTGGGGGTGGGCCGAAGGGCGCGAGACAAGTGGTTAAGTGTGACGATAGTTTATTGCTCTGTTCGGAGGAGCTCTGCCCAGTTCGAGGGTCGCCGGGTATCTGCCGACGCTGTCCGCGAGATGCAACTCGTAGACTCGGCATCTCACGGTCAAAGTGCAAGCTTGCACTCCTTGGCCGTGAGAAGCTCTCGGCCGACGCGTTCCCTGGAAGATTCACTCGGTGCGCGCGCGCACGCAGGCACATATACACATATACACGCTTATATATAGAATTATGAATATTAGCGGGAAAAATTAAGGTCCATTTTTTCCGCTAATTCTGAACGGGAAAAAAAAGTTACTTTACTCCCGCTTTTCAGGGGAAAAAGTGGCTATTTCAGGGGGGGGGAGTGTATCAAGACATTTTGACGATAAGTTTGATTAAAAAAATAAGCGTTTACATAAACTACGGTAATATGAAGGACTTTTTAAAAATTTTCTTTAAACAATTTAGCCATGAATTTAACCATGGGAACGCATGTACCTTATAAGAAATTCAATTGTGAACAATTTTCACACTCAACTTTTTTAAGTTAAGTTCAGAAGAAAATAACTACAAAGGATAAACAAAAAAAAATGCATATTTGAACTTTATTTTGCAATGAGAATGGGGCAACTATGAGATTGAGTATAAGGTCATTGTCAATACACATCCCAGTTCCAACAATAAAATTGCGAATGGCACAAACTTCCAATCTCAGTCCCGAGACTCCCAGACTATAATATAATCTATTTATTAATAGAATATAAATTATTCACTGATAGTGTATTTAAAATAAAAATTTCTTACGGTCATAGTACAGGATACAGAATATCTTAATTAACTGAAAGATTGTATTTTATTAATAAATATCATGAAAGTGCATACAAAGAGCTTACATTATTTAAGAATATTTATCTGGATAGGATGCTTTTTTGAAAAGTTACGTACGCATTTGTATATAAGGAATTTTGCTGTACGCTGTTATGAAAATAGTCAGCTTTACCTTTACTTAAATCCTTCTAACTTTTCATCCGAGAATTGGTTTGTAACAATTAATAGCTCAAATTAAAGGTCGTTTCCTCTACTTTTTACATGTTTAGTAATTATTTTCATTATAACAATCAGATTTAAATACATAATAATAACTATATAAATAATGTAATATTTAAAAAAACAAATTTAAATCAATTTTTCCAACTCTACAGTTTTCTGTATACATAAAACTGATTAGTATCATACTGATGAAAACTTGTTTTGCAATAAAATGGCAATCTGCATGAAAGTTTTTAGTTTTTAAGTTCACAGATTTTTTTCTCGAAAACAGAGAACTTTTATAAAAATTTCATATTTATAAAAATATGTTACAAACATTCAAAGAATACTCTCAAATATTATGAAATTGAAATTTCGCAAAACATCACAAAAGGCACTGAAAAAATTGATAGCATTCTTTGATTAATTGTAAGGTGTGTTTACTTTTATAAAATTTTAATGAACATCCACAGATTTTGCGAAAAAAATTTCTGAACATAAATACTAAAAATTTTCTATAGGTATTGCCATTTTATTACAAAACAATTTTTCGCATTGAAAGCTTCACGTCCCTGGTAGAAACTGAATCTAAGACTTGGTAGTTCTGAGTCAGCCAATCTCAAAACTGACCTGTTCCCTTTGTCTATTTTTGGGGGAAAATGAAACGCTTTTTAACCTAGTTATTGGGAAGTAACTGTATACATGATTCCTACCTATTTACAGAGGATGAATTGTCTACTTTACTTAGTTACCTATGAAAAATGTTTACTAGATTACGGTTTGTAGTCGTTTAAGGTTATGTACAAAACATGTGTGTATGTGTGTGTGTGTGTGTGTGTGTGTGCGTCGTGCGTGCGTGCGTGCGTGCGTGCGTGTGTGTGTAAGTGTTGTGTTACACTGTAATGGGGACGGAAGTAGATAGAACTTTGCATATAAAAATGTGATGGTTCCGGGATTCGATCCCGCGCACCTGAGATCTCTAGACGCGTGCTCTACCACTGAGCCAACAACGCACTGTCACATACCGCGCGGCAACTAGCTCATATGGGCGCACAACATACACATACACGCGTACTCATTTAAAGAAAAAAATCACCTACATTATTATAATGATGATCTTATATTTATAATATACGCTATACTTATATTATTAATGCAAAATTATTTTTGTTTGTTATGTTAACAGTTTAATCTAGTTTAAGTAGTCAGCTCTTGACTTTACAGCGATTTTAACCAGACGCATTTCTACCAGGGGGGTATTGTTTGTAAATATGGATCTCGATACTATGATACATATCAGATTTATGTGCATAGAATAATGCAAAGTGGTCCAAAAATTGAATGAAAAAAATAAATTTATCAAAAAATTAAATTTTTTGTATAAATATTATAATTTTTATTTATCTACACTTCATTGCTACAATGATAATTATTACTAAATAAGTAAAAAGGGGATGAAAATAGCTTTAAGGGAACAAAAAACCCATTATGGTTAAAAAATAAAATCATACATAAAATTACTTTTAAGTACACAGAGAGAAATTGTAGAGTAAATTTTACCATACTGTTGGGTAATCCGATCACAGACTACCAATACCAAAAAAAACCATACTTTTTTGTAACTTTTACTGATAAATCGGTAAATTTCCCTAAAAATACAGTAAAAGTACAATAAATTTGTCTACTTTTAGTGTAAAATTCTAATATATTCAAGTATTTATTATAATTACTTAATATTAATTTTATTTATGATTTTATTTTTTAATTCAACTTATACTAGTGATCAGCTATGTATTAAAAAACAGTTTTTTCTAAGCAATTAATCGGTTTCATTTATATATTAGACTATTGATACATAATTTGAATTTTCTTAATATAAGATAATCACTTGTGCAAGCTTAAGGGGTTATGACAGTGTTAAAATTTTGAAAATACCCATTTTTTTTTATTCACTTTTTTCATAGTTAATAGTCTGTAGAAAATGGTCCTGAAAGCCGTTTTTGGCTAAAAAAATTTTCCTCGGAGATATTAACAAAAAACTAACAAATCTGTTTCAAGTAAATTTTTGAAAAATCGTGATTTTTAAATATTTTAATTAAGCCAAACTTGTGGAAAGGATTGTTCTAACCCACTTTTTACAGAGTAATTTCATGAGAAATCTTACTGAAAATATGACTTAAAAACCGTTTTACAAACCGTTTTTTTCTCAAGAGTTATTAATTTAATTATTTCCGTAAAATAAATAAAATCTGTAAAATTAATTTTTCTATGTGTGATTTTATGTTACTAAACTCAATGTGTTAAAGTAAAGGCATTCAACAAATTTGAATTTGCCACTCGAATAGGTTGTGCCTCACAGCGTCTAGTCGAGAATGAAGATTTCTGTTTGATCGGTATAGTAGAATTTTCTGTAAAGCAGCAGAAAGCAGCCAAACAGCTGTTTTTCATCCAAGATACTAGATCAGTGCAGTTAGTCTGCTAGCTGCTGTAGCAATGCTTATAACCTTATAGTTGTGTTGCAAAAGTGCAAGAGCTTCTGCAGAGTACAAACATTATTCAGATAAGTATTGGAAACTAATTTGTAATAACAGTGTTCATAATGAGCTTTTTCTTTGTTGGTATATTTTTTGCTTTTAGGTATACGGGTGCAAGCCAGCAAAATGGGAGCTTATATTGACTGCCTGAAGTATTATTTTGCATACCTTTTAAGAACTTGAAGTGTATTTAATAATGGTAAGTATTGTATGTAACTGTAATTCATAAACATAACTTGATTATGAATAGCTAACGATAATTTTTATTTTATTTTCAGCTTCTAAATGCTATTATCACACAGCATGACAAGCGCGTACCATCAAATATACTTTATTGTATGTATATTTGAGTACCAAAAGCAAATCAAGGTATGCCGGATATTTTCTGTAAGTATAGCTGAGTTCATTTGTATGATTTACATTATAAACTTTAAATGCCTTTTACTCAAATTTAGTTTTTTCATGCTTTTGATGTACTTGCCGCAGCTTTCTGAAGGAACCATAACATCAATCCGGATGAACCAAAGTGGAAAACCTTCCTAATGAGTACGGTCACAAACTGAGTGGAGCAGAATTGGCAAAAATAAGTTCAAAGTGAATGTTACGTATGTTTACATATGTAACATTCACTATAATTATTAATATTGTCAATATATGTTTAATTAATTATATTAATTTTGTGTTTTTCAGGAATCTGTTCCACTTAGTCTGAGACCAGACTCATAATGAAGATTTGGCACTTTGATTCAACAGGATTGATGGTACGGTTCCATCAGAAACATGCGGCAAGTAAATAAAAGTGATGAAAATCATGATTTTTGGTAAGCAAATACCTTTAATTGTTTTTAAATGTTACACTCACTTTATGCATATTATTTATGCATAAAAGTGATGTATAATACTTGTATTTGAAAGCAAAAATATAGTTTTTAGAGCACCTATATATCTATTAATTTTTTTCAACACTAACAATTTTTCTTTTTTTTCAGGTTTTAACACTGTCATAACCCCTTAATAGAAAATTCAAATTATGTTTCCATAGCTTAACCAGAGATGAGTGGGAGATGCGCAACGCTGTAGGCGCGCGGCGATTTTGAAGGCAGCCGAGCTAGCTGTCGAGTTGTGACGTACCAAATGGTGCGAACCAAAATTCACAGCAATGTGAGAATCGGGCTAGTATTTATATAATAATATAACGTTAAATTAAATAACATTATATTATACAATATACGTGATTTTTTCAATGTTTCTTTTTTTTGTTAGAAATAATAAGTATTTAATTATAAGTAGACATAAATATAAAACCGCTAAAATGTAAAAATAATTATATTACTTGTACAATGCTAGCTATCATTAGTTATCTCTGTTATGTGCCGATGCCAAAGTACAAATTGGCAACGTCGCATAACGCCTAAGTAATTAGAGAGGTGCAAAAGTATGCGCCCAGCCGTCGCTAAGTCGCACAAAGACGAGCGATAGCGGTACTTCTCCTCCAGCCCTCGAAACGCTGACCAAGCGCTTCGCCCTCCCATGCGCTGCCGGATTTCACCCAAAGTTCGAGAGTGCAAGTGAGAGCGAAGTAGCTAACGAAGCGAGGAGAGGGATGGGGGAGAGGTAAGAACAATTAGTGGGAGAGAAAGTGACGCGCTCTCTCCCATGCATAATTGCGCGCCCTCCGGCAGAGCGTCTTGAACCACCGAGCGGACTCGACGTGTTTCTTAAAGTTATCTTTTACGTAGATTTTTCCATTATTGTTCTCATAGAGGCCCGAGTGGCATTTGTTTAATTATAATTGATTTAAGTTGGATTTTGGTTTAGTAAATAAACGCTCAGTTCATAAACTATTTTCATCATTTTTCCTTTGCGTGCGGTCGATTCAATTTTTGCACTAACTCCAAGCGCCCCATCGCTCCTGGACGCCGCCGCTACTATATAAACTGCACATAAATTGCGCTCGTATTTTCTACGCTAAAACGGACAGTAGTATGATGGCACCATGGAGAAAGTAAACAAATATGGCCTTGACCCCTGTGACCTCTCGTCCATGTCACTTTGGTCAAGGACATATTTGTTTACAGTCGCCATGGTGCCTAACTACTTGGGAGAGACCCCCTCTCCCCCTCTCCCCCTTTTGACCGCAGTATAGCGGGGTACTTTGAGGAGACCTCCACTCTCCAAAGTCCCCTCTGAATTGGGGAGAACCTTAGGTATTTCTCCAAAGTCCCCTCTGAACGAGAAGACACTCTGGTAAGATGCTTCTTTTTCTCCATAGTACACGTAATTTGTGGAATTTTGAATAAAGTGGTTTACTTAAAGCTAGACTACATCTAAAGTGAATGTGTAGGATGTTTGGGATAGGTATTGGGAAACAGTATGCGGGTAAATGAGAAGAGAGAGTATTGTGATAAATAACCATATTCATTCAATTATTACTTATAAATCTAGATACAGTTATGAGTTAGGTAATAATAAAGTACTATTTAAATATACGACTAAATTATAAATATGTAAATGAATAAATTCGTAAATAATTAAGTAAACATCTTCGAAACTTAAAACTATATTTTTATCTTTTAAGATTTTATCTATTTGATCGACAAGTGTGTCGTCAAAGTCACGCATGGCACACTCTATATTATACGCTGTAAAATAAGTGTATTGAGAGCTTTGACTATTTTGTAGCTTCTCCTTACAATAACTTCCAACCTCGCTCACAACAATCGCAATAGCATCTTTTACACTTAACAAATACTTAATTCTTTTATCGACAATTTTGGTCAGAGCCTTCAGCCTGTCAAAGGTGACTCTCTTAAATACCAGTGATGGCTTACGTGGTCTTTTCGCCCTGGGTCCATCAGATCCTTGCGCGGTCACCGCAGCCTCCTCAATCAGCTCGATGGCTCGATCAGAATAGCTGATCATAAATCTAATTGTGAGTCCGTCAATGATGATTTTTTGATCCAGCATATCCTCGTCACTGTACGCATGAAAGAATCTATCGATCTCGTCAAATTGTTCCTGGAACACAGTCCATGTGGCCAGTGAGAGGGAGAATCCTTGAAAGTCCTGATTGCTGAGGCGAATAACGGGATTAAAGTCGTCAGAGCCGACTGCCGTATTTTCTAGGCCCACATGAACAAGTTTTCCGTAGGTATTGTCCATAAACCATGGGTAGAATTTGATGGCAGCGATACCTGCTCTTTTGACTCTCCACCGCCTGACTCGCACTGTCCAACTGTCTCTTCTGGCCAGCCATTTTTTTCCTCGAGCTTTCACAAGTTGTGCGATTAAGAGAGAACTGTGAGGTGTCCACGCGAGCTCTGCGACTTATATACGAAAACTGGGTCGCTTCGATGGATGGGGGTAGAACCAATGAGAATGAAGAGCCCAGAAAGTGGGGGTCCAATAGAAATTTGCAGACAAATCATTTCTTGAAAAACCACGTAAGCAAATATATCTAGTTACATTCACGCATCACATAACATTTTTTAATATTAGATTACAACTTATCGACAAATTTTTCGACAACCTCATCATTTCTGCTGAGATCAGATGAAAAGTTCTTGAGAAATCGTCGGATACCCAAACCGTTAAACATATAGTAGAGAAACATGATACAATATTTCCCACAAGCATCGGATAAAGTGCTTTGCAGCTGAATATTACACCATCTTATGCGTTTGCAATTTCGCTTAATTCGACTCAAATGATCTGGAACTCGTGGTGGCATTCCAAAGCTATCGAAATACCAGCCAACACCATCTTCTGTGACGTATACTGCCACCCAATGTCTGCCACGTCTCTTATGATCTTCGGTGTTAAACACAAAACCACATGGTTTTACCCACGTTACTGGAATTTGATCGGCCGGATAAACTCCTACCGCATGAGAGGTCATTTTTCGAAGTTGCTGGAGAATATCCAGAGAGTTCATTATTGCAAAGCTCGTAGGGTGGGGTGAAGGGTCGTTCTGAAAATTTGGCTTTATCCTCGTCGCCGACTCCCGCTGTCAGCCAGTACTTTAATTTGTAAGCGTTGTTGAGCGCACAGCTATAGTGGAGAGCACAGTGTTTAATGGCGTGTTGCATGCAATACTTTTCGCAGTACGGTAATCTATGAAAAGGTGGACATTCCGTCTTCTCCTCCAAATCAATAATATCTCTCGTAGTCAGCTTACTCAGCACCTTTGCTTTTTCAGCCCCTCGCACATATATTTTGCGGGCACTTCGGCAAACTTCGTGCAAACTTTTGTACAACTTTTTCAGCGTCACGTCACCCTCGTACCAATCTAGGCCGTGATGATGCAGTGTTAGCCAATTATTCTGTCTTAAAATGTCTTTCTTCAAAAATGCCGTTTTACAAATAGGTGCAGTAATCCAGTGGGCTGTAATTTGTTGAGTAACCCCCACTATACCCACTTCTTTTGGCACTATACGGCCCTTGTTGTCCTTGAAAAACTGTAGATCAACCACTATGTCCATGATCTGCTTTTTTGCGGCTGTCCGTTTAGTTTGAGGCCCACCAATTGACTGACCGCTCTCGACACGACTGGCGCCTTTTATACCCGTCTTTTTGTAGTAGAAGCGCCATCTACCTTAGCCGCTGTAATCCACCAAAACTTGTCGAGACGAGTCAATTTCCACAAGATTTTCATACTCAGCATAAATTATGCAATTCACCACGACATCTAATGCGTCATCAAATCTCACGTCGATTCTCACGCTACCTCTTCGAATCAAATTCCAATGACTGTCGGTGTTAGCCGATAAGTCGGGTGTCAAATCAAAGGCAAAAAGACAGTAGCCATTCGGGTATGCATCGCGTGATATTGAATTACCCATATTCGCAAAATGCATACCAGTACCCGAGAAGAGTGTGTGATACGCATCCACATATGTATTTGTGGTTTTGAAGTCAGGCTGTAGAGGTTTCGAGGGCACCTGCACACCGTCCACGTATAAGCATAAAAAATTTATGTTAAAGTTTTTGAAATTAAAAGGGTTCAGTCCTGCATCGCCATTGTATGCCTGATTTTCAATGAACCCAATAATAATTCTTTTTGGCAATTGTCCTAGTATAATGTTATCGATTGATTGACCATGGACACCGCTGTTCAGAGTCACGTTTTTCACCTCCACACGTGTTACAGGGTATTTTGCAGTAGTCTTGGAGAGTTTATTCTCATGATACAGCGCAATACCCGGATTAATCTTTACACGCCGAACAAAGAGTGTTGCCTCCGTTATACGTGCAATGTACACGTCACTTTCCGCCATTAGACAGAAACTATCACGAGAGCGAATAAGACGTACACGCACCTCAACACCACTCAACAATAATCTGTCCATATTGAAGACATCTGCGTGTAGGTGTCCAAGCAAATCAATTTTTCCATTTTTCATGATTTTCTGACGTTTAATGAATCCGTCATTACCATGAGCAATGTCGTCCATGTGACCTGCTGTGTCATTGTACCACAAAACACTCGTCAAATGCGAGTTTTTTGCTGCAGGTCCGTAATTTAGCAGTGTCTCGATGTACGATCTGTACGCGTAAGCATTATTTGGCGGTGATACAGGTTTCTGATTGAACAGCACGTCCACTTGGTTGAAAAGTGTGTGCATGAAGTTATTTACGGGTCCGACAGCAGGTGGCGTTTCCTCATCTTTGTCCGGCGTAGTAGTCCGTATTATGCTCACACGTAGACTCAGCATTGTATGCGCCAAATCAATGTATTCCGTATTTCCGGGGATCGTAAATTCTATTGGTGCTTGATCGGCAAGTGACGAGATTGGCTTATACTGCACCCAATGAGAGTTCTCTATGGTTGTTTGTGTTGGCGGCAATTCAAATAGCGATAGCTCCGATTTAAACGAGTCACACGAGTCGGTGTGTAAAAAAGCCATGATGGTAGTGGTGAAAAGATTAGCTACCAAAAATATCTTTAGTCTTCTTCTTCTCGTCGTCGTCTTCTTCTTCTTCTTCTTCTTCGTCTTCTGCTGTGTTT
>JACCIB010001226.1:0-47097 GCA_018906965.1 Philotrypesis tridentata
GTATCATCAGGGTCACCCCCAGGATGACGGGAAATCATCCTCGAGTATATCCTCTAAGGACACTTTAATATTTCCTTAAAAAATTGAAATTTCCCCGGAGATGATGTCCAGGTCTCAGCGTGACCTCCAGGTTGACGAAAAATCATCTTCGAGTACACTTTCTAAGTACACATTAATATTTCCTCAAAAAACTAAAAATTTCTTGGAGACGATGTCCAGGTGTCAGGGTGACCCTCAGGATGACGGGAAATCATCCTCGAGTACACCCGCTGAGTACACATTAATATTTCCATAAAAAACTAAAAATTCCCTGGAGACGATGTCCAGGTGTCAGGGTGACCCCCAGGATGACGAAAAATCATCCTCGAGACGGTGCACTAGGTGTACATAAATATATGTGGGTGCAGATAAAGCGTTATCCTTAAAAAAAGGATTAGGTAATTGTAAAAGAAGAGGTCACACGGGACACGAGACACGGGACACGGGACACGGTACACGGTCGCCGCTTAATATAATATAAGATTTTCGAGCGATAAATTCATTATCTTTAAATATAAAAAAAAACTAATTGTTTTCAAGGATTATACTCACTTAATGCATATTTGTAATGCATAAAAGTGATGTATAACACATATATTGAAGGGGAAATATAGTTTTTAGAGCACATACACGTTAATTTTTTACAGCACTAAGATTTTTCTTTTTTTTTCAGGTTTTAACCCTGTTATAACTCCTTAATTTTGCAGAGATAATCAAGACAAACTGAAATTTTTCTTTAAAAAATCAGTTTTGGGGTTTTCAACATATTGAATCATTCTGAACGTATAATTATTATAGTCAAAAATTATATTTTTAAAATATCTACAACTTTTATATTGAACGTTTTTATGTGCAACGTAAGCCTAAAAAGTTTTATTATGTTAAACGAATTATTTTAATGTAAAAATTTGATTTTAGCTTGTGAACTTGAATTCTAATAATTTTCGAGGGTTCATGTTAATAGGAAAAAGTTGTATTTTTTTGAGACGTACAACATTTTTCTTTAACTTTTTTGTGTAAAATGCTTAAAATTTGTGTTATAACCAAAAAATCGTTTTTCGAAAATCTAAAAAATGTCGGCATATTTTTTGTATGAATGGATCAAGTCCAATTTTATACTGTCACTTTCTTAACATAAGTAGAACTTACAAAACAAAATTTGGATCGATTGGGACTTATCTGACTGAGATAAACTTATTACAACATAATTAATTAAAAATACATGTAAAAATAAGCATAAAGAGCTCTCATTTGAACAATTGGCCGGTAATCGCGAAAGTAAAAAAAAGTTTTTTTGTACATGAAAAAGTTGTATTCTCATAAGTTTTCAGCCCGATTGGTCAAAAATTGGCTGAGTTATCGCAGATTACAATTTTTGCAATGATAAAACTATAAGGCATTCCCGCGTTGTGGTCGTGCCTAAAAAAACAAAATCACGCGGGGGTAGCCAGGTGTTACTTACATAGCCATGAGTTAGATAATAAACGGCAAAACGGTTCACATGGCCGGGGGGGGGGGGGCACAAAATAATGTACTTCACCCGAATCGTTGGCCCTTCATCTCGGCTGCGGAAACGGGGCAACGGTATAGTATACCACCTGTGTAGCCTGTAAAGAGGTCTGTAGTCAAGACTAAATAAAGCACTGTGTCAAGGATAATAAAAAGTACGCCCACGGTCCATGCGCGATTTTCAAAAACATGAAAAAGAAAAATATCAACACGCCTGCGCAGCACTAAAGAAAATTACATTAGCGATTTTCATAGACAGTAAATATTAAATATAAAAGGCAAAAAAGGAAAGCAAACTTTTCCTGGCGATTTTCGAATATGCATAGCGTTAATTGAGTCGTTTATAACGCAATAATTCGCTAAATGCTGATAGTATATTCATGTATATGAGATCATCTTGCAGTAAATTAAGCGACAAACATCCAATAAAACAATCAATCATAAAACATTGCTAACCTTAAAAAGAACTCGCTTGCGCCTTGCATAGCTTGCATACATGGTACGACCGCACGTAGCTCGCACGATCCACTGACACTCACACTTCGCACTCGCCTAGTTTTATTCTTTGTTTGTATACTAAAACTATTAATTTATACTGAGTCTTATTAACTTTTCAATTTAATTTTTTATTGTAGAGCATCTTAATTTTAAGTTGACTGCGAAAATATTCATTTAATGTTACGTTTATCACCTTTGATCTTAAGAGAAAAAAAAGTTGTATTTTCATGAGATCTAAAATTTTTCTATTTTAACTTACATTTATAAAATGCATTGTTTTGAAGCATTATGCAAAAAAGCTGATTTTTTAATTAAAAATTTGATTTTGGATCGTTAAGTTAATTTGAAAGCATTTTTCCCCTTTGTTACTAATAGAAAAAAGTTGTATTCTAAGTTCTACAACTTTTGTATTTAACTTTTTTTTCTAAAAAGCTTGCAATCAAAATTATAGCCTAAAAATTGTTTTTAGAGATTTTTCTAAATTACCGTATAATTAGTATATGTATAGGTTCAGGCCCAAAACACGACTAGCACTAAGGGAGTTTGTAAAAAAATTGGCTCAACTGCAGTTGATTTCGGCGAGATAAGTGAATCACAAGCCAATTTTTGTAAAAAATGTATATAAAAAAAAACAAAAAAAACGCTCGCATTTAAAAAACAAGTAGATAAAGATCAAAGACTTTAAAATAGATACTGCTGTATCTGCGCTTCATACTTTTAACAGGTACTTTCATTTTGTAACTACTAAGTGGAATTTTGAGCATTATATGCTTCTTACTAAATATTATTGTGTAATGTTGTAAATAAATAATCAGTGGTACATTAAATTACACATATTTAGTAGCACCGGTATCGAATTTTTTTTTTAAGTCACAAGCAAAGTAAAGCAGTGTTATTTATTTCCTCTTTTTAAAATTCCATTGAACAGCATTTAATATAGATATATTTTTGTTGTGAAAATAATCATTTCAACGCTACATTAATTTTGTTTATTTCAGGCTTTTTAAAAAACAACGCGCATCTTAACATATCAGTTCAATAAATCTTCACTCAGCTGTAGATGTACACATCATATTTGTTTTAAGAAATGCAATATAGTAAGTATATATTTTAAACCAGTGAATGTTTAAGTATATAGATAAAATTATACTATATTTCATTGAAATTTAAGAAATATTTATTAGTATTTTTGTTGACATTTCTACTGAATTGTAGGACCTTTTGATTGATCTACGATTCATAGAATTCGGAGACTATTTTTTATTAAAACCATTGTTTTCATATTATTTTAGTATGTTGCAATTTTTAGTTTAATTTCAGTTATTAGATTATCAATTTTTTATAATTTATTTATAAAAGAAAACGCCAATTATTATTTGGGTTTTTAAGCATAATTTGGTTTCTGTGACCTATTACAATTATAATTATTTTTGTAACATAAATATTATTTTTATTTGTTTCAGGTTTCCTGAGAAGTCCAGTGTAATTCTTTCAGCAGTACTTTCTACGATTAATAAAAATTCGTATTATATTTGTTATCAAAACCATTTATGCACTTGCAACAACTTCAAAACTATAATAAATGTTACTACTATGAAAAATCAATTTACAATCAACCAAACTTACTACCATCAAAAGTAAATCTAAAAACTTATATACCTACAACCGAAAATAAAAAATATACTTAAAAAAGCAACCTTCAACTTCAAATAACCATATTAAGTAACAGATCAACTTACAACTACAATTTAACCTATAAACTAGCACACAAAATATAATTACTGTATTATGATTTGCAATAAAGTTTCTACTTAGTTTCATTTTTATTATTTATTATTTATTAGTTAGTATTCATTGCTAATCTAGAATCATTTCAGAAACTGCTGTTTTTAAAGACATTTATTTTAATAGTATAATATATTATACTGTTGCAGTAATTTTTGAAAATATTTCATTAATTCCTAAATTAAAATTATTAATATTTAAATTATATTAATTAGTATTAATTAAAATTATAATAATTAGTATCAATTACTATTCATCTTTTTAATTTAACATAGATAAATAAGTTTTCTCTGAGTTTTTAAATAAAAATGCCTCGCAGGCGAATTGTTCGTACAGAAGAAATATATCAAAGAACTAGACGGGAAAGAATAGCTGAACATCAAAGACGTAGAAGGCAAGCTGTACGCCATGCTATTAGTGATGACCGAAGAAATCAACCAATACAACCTATTCTTGACGATTATTTAGGCCCAATGAATATTTTATGTACGCATTGTAAAGCTAAGCATTTTGCCGAAGAAAAAGTTTCTACTAAAGGATTTTCTTTTCAAGATTGCTGTAGCCATGGAGCAGTTGTTTTATAACCAGCACGTACTTTCCCTGAAGAGCTTTCTGATTTGTTTAATGGATTACATGCCCAATCTAATGATTTTTTTCAACATATACGCGTGTACAATAACTCTTTATCATTTGCATCTTATAATGCTAACTTAGTTAATTTTGGTTCAAGACGTCCAGGACCATATTGTTTCAAAATTTAAGGGCAAATCTATGATCAGATCAATACTGCACTATATGCAAAACATAATGTATTGCCGTTTTATGCACAATTTTTCATTATTCATCCACTTGAAGCTATAGATATAAGAATGCGACAATATTCTAATCTGCAATATGAAACATTAAATGTGTTGGAAAAAATAATAAGAGAACACAATCAATTTGCTAAAGCCTATGTAATGATGAAAGAAGAAATAATTCAGCAACAATCTATTTTAAATCCTGGGGATCCCGAACCAGAATTACAATTATTATTTACTTTGAAACCAGGCACTGACAGACGAAAGTACAACTTTCAGCGAACAAATGAAGTAGCTGCTATCTTTACGACAACTGCTGATGGTGAAATTCCTGATTCCTACGTAAGTGTTCGAAATATAGGCGCGACAAATTTAATACCTGTTAGTACAATGGATCCAAATGTCGAGCCATGGGTTTATACAGTATTTTATCCTTACGGTAATCAAGGATGGTATGAAAATTTACATCGCATTAATAGAAGCAGTAATGGTGTACTTACTAATAATACAAATAATCGGCGCATAACCCGTTTAGCTTACACAAGATTTAAAATAACAATTAGAGATCATGAATTCAACCCATTCATTTTAGGACGTAGATTATTTCAGCAGTATATTGTAGATGCTTACGTCAAAATTGAAAATATCGAATTACGTATTGCAAGAATCATCAAAAAGAAATTAAAGCAGACACATATCAAGGTTTACATGATTACATGCGAAACTCCACTAATGATATAAACGGTCAAGTTGGGAAAACAATCATTCTTCCATCTACATTCATTGGATCACCTCGCCATATGCAAAAATTTTATCAAGATGCAATGGCCTTGGTTAATCGTAAAGGTAAACCTGACATTTTTCTTACAATGACATGTAATCCCAGATGGCCAGAGATAGTAGAAAATCTTTTACCTGGTCAACAAGCTTCTGATAGACCGGATATTGTAGCTCGAGTATTTCATTTAAAAAAAGAACGTTTGCTAGATTTAATTGTCAAGAAAAAATTTTTTGTCGAAGTTGAAGCATATGTTTATGTGATTGAATTTAAAAAACGAGGCTTACCTCATATGCATTAATTAGTAACATTAGCTTATGGCTCTAAAATTGCTACTTCAGAAATAGTTGATAAATTAATTTCCGCAGTAATTCCTAATGAGCAAAATCCTAGATTACAAGAAATTGTTTTGAAAAATATGATACATGGTCCATGCGGTAATCGGTGTCAAGTAGATGGAAAGTGTTCCAAAAAGTTTCCTAAGCGTTTTTTAAATGAAACAGTTATGGATGAAAATGGTTATCCTAATTATCACAGAAGAGATACTGAAATTGATCACAGACGGACTAATGGTGATACAATTGATAATAGATACAATTGATACCGTATTGTCCAACTCTATTAGAAATATTTAAATGCCATATTAATGTTGAAGTAGTAACAAGTATTAAATCCGTTAAATATTTGAATAAATATATTTATAAAGGCCATGACGCTGCCACTGTAACAATTGGTGAATCTAATGAAGGTAATGTAATTAATCACGATGAAATTAAAGATTTTATAGAGACTCGATACGTTGGACCCGTTGAAGCATGTTACCGAATACTTAGTAAAATATTACAAGATAAAAGTCATGCTATAATAAGAATGCTAGTACATTTGCCATTGCACCATTCTATTATAATACATGTCAACGATGGTAATATTATGCAACAAAATTTACATTCTTCTAGCAGTATGTTGCTAGATTACTTTAAATTAAATTTAGAAAACCCAGAAGCGAGACAATATTTGTATACAGATATTTCAACTAAATTTGTTTCTAAAAAAAATAAGATTGATGGTGTTTCAGTTACAACTTGGCAAGTTCGTAAACAATTTTTCAATTGTATTGGTCGTATGTATTCAGTTAGTCCAACTCAATTAGAATTATTTCATTTACGACTATTGTTATTACATGTTAAAGGTGCTACGAGTTTTGATTCATTAAAAACTGTTAATGGAATTGTGCATGAAACATTTACGGCTGCATGTTTAGCTACGGGTCTTATAGAAGATGATGATGAATCGATTAGAGCTATGGAAGAAGCTACTTTTTGGATGATGCCTGTACAACTTCGCAGGTTGTTTGTTCGTATTTTAGTTCATTGTGCTGAAGAATTATGGAATAAGTTTAAGGATGCAATGTCTGAAGATTTTTCACGAACAAATGAATTAACTGTAAGCCATCAAAAAGCTTATGCGCATGTCAACCACTTGTTAACTATGGAAGGAAGAAATTTAAATGATTTTCCTACAATGGAACAGAGTGTTGAAATAAGTATATCAAATAATAAAACTACTGAAGCCACTATGTTACAAATGGAAGAACTTGGTCAACAATTATATATGCAATTAAACAATGAACAAAAAAAGATTGTAGATACAGTTCGTCATGCAGTTGACATTAATAACCATGATAGAAATAACTGCATATACATTGATGGCCCAGGAGGATCTGGAAAAACATACATTTACACAACCTTATACAACGTATTATCATCAAAAAATATTAGTGTGTGTACAATGGCATACACTGGTATCACCGTTCAAAAAAATTTGGATTGCCAGTTCCTATGTATCACGATTCATCATCAAATATTAAAGCACAATCAAAAGAAGGGCTGTTTTTGAAAAATGCTGATGTATTTATCTGGGATGAAGCTCCAATGGCTCCAAGATATGATTTAGAAATAACAAATCGGATATTGCAATATATCATGAACAATAATTTGCCATTTGGAGGAAAAATTTTTATATTAGGAGACGATTTTCGACAACTTCTTCCAATAAAGGTTCGAGGAACTAAATCTGAAACTTTAAATCTTTGCATTAAATATAGCGAATTATGGAGGTATTTTAAAAAGTTTACTCTAACTATAAATATGAGAGTAAGGCCAGATGAAATAAATTTCGCTAAATATTTATTAGATATTGGAAATGGAACTACAAATGATGTATGTGACAACATTATTCTTCCTGAATTTTGTATTCCTGATAAAAATAATAATGTTGCTAACTATACATTTAGTAACTTAATAACAGAAAAACGATTTGAAGAAATGAGTAAATGTGCTATTTTATCAGCTCGAAATATTGATGTCGATGAGATCAATAAACAAGTTACGGACTTATTAGACTTAACTATTGAACACATATATACGGCTATAGATAGCACTGATAAGTGTAACAATGGTGAATTAGATGAAGTACTTTTACCAGAATATTTGAATTCTTTAAATCCATACAGTTTACCTCCATATAAATTGCGTTTAAGAAAACACTGTATTATAATGCTCATTCGAAATATAAGTATCAATGAAGGTTTATGTAACGGTACAAGATTAAGAATAATAGATTTTTCAAACCATTTATTGAAATGTAAAATTTTGACTGGTGATAAAGCTGGAAACATTGTTTTTATTAATAGAATTACGTTATAATGTGAGAATGAATATCATTTTACATTTAAAAGAAGACAATTTCCAGTGAAGTTCGCCTTTGCTATGACTATCAATAAATCACAAGGTCAAACCTTTAATAATATTATTATAGATTTGCGAAGAGATGTTTTTAATCACGGACAGCTATATGTAGCGATGTCCAGAGTTAGTTCTTGGGATTCTCTTAAAATATATCTTGGAAATCAAAGAACAGAACTGCAAATAAACAATTGTGTATACAAAGAATTATATTTATAACTTCGTTTAACTCATTATTATAATTTTTTTTTTCGATTAGACCGCCTTTTTTTTGGAAGGAGTGGTTAAAAAATTCCACCAAAATTTTCTGAAATACTTTGATAGTCGTAATCACCTCTGATTATATTTATATCATTATTTCTTCACAGTAACATTGCTAAAGAACCGCAAATTTTAGTTTTTACAAAAATTTTCATATTTTTTTGTTTGTTTAATTAACTATAATTTGTTAACTACGTAGTCTATGATAATTTTGAGCCCAGATTCTGAAAGGGTATTAAATTTCACATCAAAACACCCGTCTGCCAAAATTTTTTGAGGCCTATGACTACGGAAAAAAATGCGTCGAAAATCAACGAGAAAATCAGGCATTTTTGGCGCTAATGGGTTAAGGGGACCCAACACTGCTGAAGGATTGCTGAAAAGTGGCAGGCCGCGAAAAAGTGGTAGCAATCGGGTACCACAAGTAAATAATCAAGAATTAAATTGGTAACATAAATCCCCAAATGTATTCTGAAATCCCCTTTTACATTAAATGGCTTAGCAAACAAATTTCATTGAATTTAAATAATCGCCAAATCACTAACTCCAACTGGATCATGTTATATCTACACAGAAAGGACCGTGAAAAATTCCTCTGAGGTGACTCTAACAAATCAAAGAGAAAACGTGCATTTCGGCTCCTCCTGAATCGCGAAACTTAAACGTTTACCACGCCTGAAAAGGAAAAAATAACCGCCAGCACTCCTTCCCTGATTCCAACATACTTCCTCTATTTCCCCAAATCACCACAAAATTTTAATAAATATATTTACTCAATCATTTTACCACAATCCTCTACCACCAAGGAAAGAAAGAAAACCAAATTCTCCTCCAAGTAAATTCAAATTCTGGAAATCTCTCACCCATTACTAGAAACAACTCTACCGAAGAAATCACGGGGCAAACTAAGATTCGGGAATCAACTGTCAAAAGCTATTAAGGATGCCGCGTTTTCCCACCCAGCCTCCTTCTTCACGGAAACGCTGTCTCGGCCGGCAAATTACGCAATCGCTTCTTTTCCCGGAAAGGATCCACAATTGGTCTATAAATATTCCACCACTAATTTATTCCTCTATCCATGATTTCCCCGAGCGCCCTCTTTTCCAATTCCAATTTCCTCATTGGTTAAGGGGTTATTCCTGAGCTAAAGGCTCAAAAAAGAACTTTTATTTATAAAGCTGTAGAAAATTTTCTATTTCGGCAATCAGAATGAATCTTAAATGTGCTCCATCGGCCCTTCAATTTAAGCTTTAGAACACTTAAAAATATTGACTCTTTACCTCACAAATCTATTACCATTGGGACATGTTTTTTACTGAAGTTTGTCAACGACGTGCACGATTCTGAGCATCTGAGTGAACGAAATTTTACGTTTAATACCTCATTTTACTCCTTGAAAGTTGCACTAAAACTTAAAGGGAGCACTTTCTTATTAAAAAGTTTTTGTAATTTTTTATTTTAATACTAAAACTAATTTGTAAAAAATTACATAAACTTGTTTGAAAACATGAAAATAAATTTTGGAATAAAAGTGCTCCGTTTAAGTTTTAGTGCAATTTTCAGGGAGTAAAATGAGGTATTAAACGTAAAATTTCGTTTTTTCAGATGCTCAGAATCGTGCACACCATAGTAAAACTTCAGTAAAAACATGTCTCAATGGTAATAGATTTGTGAGGTAAAGAATCAATATTTTTAAGTGTTCCATAGCTTAAATTGAAAGGCTGGTGGAGCACTTTAAAGCAAAAAACGGTTCTTTCTGTTATCTAAATAGAAAATTTTCCGCAGCTTTATAAATAAAAGTTCTTTTTTGAACCTTTAACACAGGCATACCCCCTTAAGAAATTATTCGCCGCCCTCTATATCCTCTAATTGATATGCAAATCCACACCTCCTTTATCAATAAGGATGAATCAATCGATATCGATATCAATCCAGTGGCTTCACCTATAGATAAGCTATCAAGCGCATTCAAAATCCTCTATTCCTATATATAGTGTTATGACCGGCGCGATACGAACATCCTAAGTCGCGCATAACAACCCGCAGCAACTTCGCGGTTGTTATTTTTTATCTAGTTCAGTCCAGCGCTGGCAGCTGTTGTGTTTACGCTAAGAATAAAGTCCCTTCCTAAGTACCCTTTTTATAAATAAACGTATTCGTTACTTATTTCCCCAGACTGATTGTAACAATAGATCACTGTAGACGACCCTTTATTACCAACTAGTATCCTCTAGTTGGCAGCCGCCATGCCTCTAGACCTATAAGGAAAGAAACCACTATATCAGTACTGTACAGTTCGCCTGTATAGTTCTCTCTCTTCCTTTCTTTCCCTCTTACTCTCTCTCTCCCTCTCTCTCCTTCTCTCTCTCTCTCTCTCTCTCTCTCTCTCTCTCTCTCGCAATCAATAACGTCCTAATCCCCCTCCTTTGCTTTCCTACAGCCATAAGTTATAAAATCAAATAGATATATACAGAAACTTTTCTCATTCAAAAAATTATCCTTTTATTTTAAATTTAGCTTATGATTTATGATTATAGACTGTATGAAGATTTGTTATGTAATTTTGCAAGAGTCTTATCATGAGGTGACTCTATAAAAACAAATAAGTACGTAAATGATTTGTAAAGAGTAAAAATTCACGTCGTGGGAACAACCCTTATAATATTTCTGTGTAAATCGCTAGAAAGGTTTTTTTTAATAAATATATAACAATATTTTTAACAATAAATGCATTTTGCTAGGCTTTTATCTCAGATAATTTTAAACTTAGAGAGATGTGGTAAAATGCACCTTAAAGTACGTAAAAAGCCATGAACTTTTATATAATTTTTTTTTAGATTGGACTAATAGAAGCAGAAAAAAAAACTTTTTTCAATGGACGATTGCGCCGAAAGAACTTAATCATAACTATACATGCCTTACTTCGTCAAAAACGACCGAAGAAGAATACGAAATCAGCGCGCGTGCGGCGGTGCGGCTGCTTCGGCCAGGTGAAGCAATGGTGGGAGTAACAGCGGACTCGCGTCGCAAGTTTCCGATTTATTATCTCGGCAACCGAAGTAGTTATCGTAATCATTTTTTCTTTGATTTCGCGTGTTTTTTTCTGAATTTTCTGATTCTGTTAATTAAATTCTTATAAAATTAATACAAATACCTAAACTTTTTATTTTTTGGACAAATTTTTAGATTTTTCTTAATTAAGGGGACCACTCTAGGGTTTTCAAAAAATAGATTTTTTTTTTACTTAAAGTACACTTTAGGACATAAATGTAAATATTGCCACTGCTTACCCATTATTTGACAGGTTGGTTAACAACTGCAGTTCACTTTGAGAACATCTAACACACAGGCATCTTCTTGTACACTTGAAATTTAGCCCGTATATCTAAAAATAAAGAACACACTCACAAAGAACAGATTTTTAAAAAATAATATATTGTTTATAGTCCAAAATACTTATCTAAATTTAAACACTTGTGAGACTCAGAAGTAATCACTACAACATAACATTCAGCTTGCACTAAACTACAGACAGCAGACGAAACAGCTGTCTGATAGAAAACTCGTGTGGGTCGGTAAAACAGTGACTTACTTTTTCATATGCTGTATGTGCAAGGTGCCATGTTTTCAGGCGGTAATTTAAATTTGTACATATGTTTTTTTACTGCTTTATAAATTTGATTAAGATATTACAAGACAAAATTTAAATTCTAAATTTATTTTATTTTAAACATTGAAAATAAAAAAATCCATGATATAAAAAAATTAGCTATTTTGTACTGTATGTAATATCAATAAATAATTTGTTGCTTTTTTTAAATAAAATTGCATATATTTCAAAAGGAGTTTATAAACACAATTTATATTAAATTTTCTATAAAAACACAATTGTTTTGAATAATCAAAAGCGTTTTAAAACAAAATATGAATAATACGCAATTTTAATCCGATAGCCAGTAATAACCCGTCACTAACGGTACGATAAAGAAGTGCTGAGATCGAATAAATATAAGGAATTACGCAAATTGAAGAGATACTTGCCCTTCATCTCGGTGTTACCTATCGGCATACACGGTTTGGAATCAAAATGTTCAGGTATTGGGGAGAAAAATGCGAACGAAAATCAATAGCCGTAACCTGACGTAACTGATTTTCGTTCGCATTTTTCTCCCCAATACCTGAACATTTTGATTCCAAACCGTGTATGCCGATAGGTAACACCGAGATGAAGGGCAAGTATCTCTTGAATTTGCGTAATTCCTTATATTTATTCGATCGCAGCACTTCTTTATCGTACCGTTAGTGACGGGTCATTACTGGCTATCGGATCCCCTTAACAAATTGTTTGATTTTATTGTTTTGCCTATAACTTTGTAAATAATTTTATTCTGACAAAAAAGGTTTCTGCAATATATTCTACAGTAAATTTGACGTAAAAAATCAAATAAAAAAATTTTTTTGAATTTTAACTCAGGCATAACCCCTTAATTAATCCCCTTCTACATTTATATCATACCTCTTCCCAGATTACCAGGGAAAATTCTCAAAATTATGGTTTTTTAGGCTCTAGAGTGTGTTACACCTTAACGCATAATATATATAAATATTGATCTGAAAGTATTGTTACACTTTTGCCCGCGCATCATATACATTAGGCAGACAACTTTTGCACGCTGTCTAAAAAAGTGCCAATAAGGTTGACCCCATCGATGGACAGGCTCATGGCGAGTGCAGTTGATTTTCAATTTTTGAAATCGATCAATATTTAAGGGTAGCTACGCGATTTTTTTTTTAATAGGATTTTATACAGGCAAAAAAGTATGCACTTATAACTATGAAACTATGGACATTTCTAAAAATTTTTTGTTCTCATGAGAATCAGCATGCAAAAAGCAGACGATACCGTCAAGTTTGGTATTCATAAGTTAATATTTAAACAAGTGAACAGGTGCATATTTCAACCAAAACTGCTCATCTTTGAAGTTCATTTAAGGTACCTTCCACTGGTTCTACGGCTTTGTAATTTTGACATGGCCGTCTTAAACTCATGGAGAAACGATTCCAGAAAGAATTTCCCCAAAAAAATGTTTAAAACAGGGTTAAAATTCGATTCAAAGTTTTGGCTTTCCTTCCCAAAAGTAGGTAAAATGTCAAATTTTTTTCAGAGGTAAGCTGCTATAATACTTTAACAGCCCTAGCTCCTTCCCGCAGACTGCCCAACACATGGTACAAACACGTGCTGTCGTGCTCAGCTACATTCTTTTTTGTTTTTCTCAACAAATTAGTAAATTCAAGAATATTTTCAAAATGCTTGTAGTAAAAAATTTTCGATTACAATAAATATAAGTCATTTTGGATTATTGAAAAAAGTTTACAACAACATATATAACAATATGTTATTTATATACAAAAATCTATTAGATCCGTTATGTAAAATATCAAAAAATAATCGATACGTATTTTTTCTTTTAACAATCAAACGATTTTTAACAATGTTATAGCGCATTGAAAATTTCGTGACGTCACAATACGTACCTATATGTATAGATATACTGATGCCCACACCGTAACTTTCGTCGTGACGTCACGAAATTTTCAATGCACTGTATCGTTGTTAATAATCGTTTGATTAAAAAAATAAAAAATACGTATCAATTATTTTTAAATATACTACATTTCGGACCAAATAGATTTTTTCATGTAAACAACATAATGTATTGTCAAGATATTTTCTAAAATCTGCTCTGCGATGTGTTATTGTGTATTTAAATACTTTGTTGTAAAAATCAGAATTTTATTATAATATTAAATTATTAAAATACGAAAATTCATTTTTATGCTGGGAAGAAAATTCGGAGGAAAACAGAAATAGTAAGTTTTTCAGTGTTCGGAGCATCTGGCAAGCATCCAGGGAGAAAGTCCTAATGCCGGAGATTCCAAGTACCTGACCCTACCGGAGAGATCGGCTCAGAGGGATGTTTATGACGGATATTATGATGCGTATTGTTCCATTCTCCTGTTCATCACTTGTTTTAGTCACGTCGCTATACTAGGTCACGGAACTTTGCAGTCCCGTAGCTACCCTTAAATATTTATCAATTACAAAAATTCAAAATCGACTGTACTCGTCATGAGCCTGTCCATCGATAGAGTCAACCTTATTGGCACTTTTTTAGACAGCGTGCAAAAGTTGGCAGCCTAATATACATGTTATAACATGTAATAATATTCAAAATATATACTATGCACAGAAGAAACTTATTAAAGTACTTTAGCGAGGATACGTGTTAAACTTTGCAATTATGAGGATAGACAGGTCTATGTGCACAATTGTACAATCCGTGTGTACGTATCCATGTCGGATACGTGTGTATATACGTGCTGATTACGTGAATATATACGCGCCACCCATGTGTGTATTGTAACGCGGTTTTCGATGATGTAAAGTTCGCGTTACTTTGTCGGCCTCGTCCCCGTGGAATCTGCTGCAGATTCCCGGTAGCTTCCAAGGCTTCGCCGGCTAGCTCAGCCCCAGATTACCGGTGGGAGAGAAGGTGATTCGGATAGCAGGTTTGCAAAACAAAAGTCAATCAACTACCTATGACTATGATTTATTTCCGCCGTTCTTATAATTGCATGATATCACAATACTGACACTTCGCAAATTAGATAGCTTACTTCACGCGATTAAACAGCTCGATACTCGCAATTAGATAGCTCGATCACGAAACAAAGATAACAAAGGCAGCTTGACTCTCGCGCGTCTCGAGGTTTGCTCAAAGTTACTCGTACTCTCTAAGGCCGCTTAACTTTTCTTTTTCACTCTTGCACTTTTGGCTTCCGTTCACGCTTCACAATTATAGTCGCGTGCGACCACCCTACCTATAGCTGATATTCGCGCTCACTGTTAAAATCCTTAAGCCTCCTTAATTAAGAGAAGGCAGCAGAGATAGCTAGATAGCCGCGTTCGTGGATGCTGACGCGATTCGCGAGATAAACAAATACGCGCGTGGAACTGTGCTTAGCCCGCGAGGGAAACAAAGACTTCTAGAGAAACCAAACAACTGACCTTTCCCCCAATTCCCTGGAGTGAACCTCGAAGTCCTCCAATGTCTTTAGACAACAATCGAATCAAAAATATAGTCCCAAAATAAAGCACAGGAATTTCCCTCGAGAATTGGCGCTGGAACGTCCAAGCTCGAACGGCCGAGGCACGAGAGTTCCGGATCGCGCTCACTTCGCTCGGCTCGGACTCTCGCGCTCGCTTCGTTCGGCTCGGGTTCTCGCACTCCCTCGCCGCCATTCAGCGCGCTCACCTATTCGACGGTTCGCTTGGGCCGACGCTCTCACGCCGCTATAGGCTTGCGCGCCTCATGCTTCGTCGATCGCTATGCAACTGCTGGAGCAGACTGCCGCGAAATCCAAACGCACGATCAAGACAGCCATCCAGACAACACCCAGACAATTATTGTCGAGATAACAAATAAATTGCGAAGTACGATGAAACTCTCAGAGCTCCCGTCTGTCTCAGCCGTTGATTCTTGGAGCTCCTGTTTCATCGGGCGCCTTACGCTGCTTTTTACTTTAGACATTCGGTGCCGGTGAGCAACCATTGAGCTGGTTCTGCTGCATCAGACCCTCACGTAGGATGACCCAGCCGCACTCGTTCTCTGCGTCCGACGACTTACGATTACGAGTGGAATTGAATGCCCTGCAGTGAAGCTGGATAGTTGTGGTCACGCCGACCTTGATTTTCTTCCTCGCCAATTCCTCTTCTATCTAGAATTGGAATGGTACAAGTCCGTCGTAATTTTTGTCTTTCGCCGTCATCCCTCTGCCTCTCGCGCCGTTATTAAACAAAATAATAAACGAACGCCATTACCCATTCAAGCAAGTTCTCATTCACTCGATCTCGAGACGCTCTACCCCGGCAGCTCCTGGCGCTTGTACCGTGGTGAAATTTCACCACGTTACAGTATACATAAGGGCTGCGTACGTATGAGTAATCAAATGTGAAATCAAAAAAAGTAAAAAAATATCTAAATAATATTTAAAAAATTATAATTTATGTATACATTTTCTTCAATATGTAATCAGAAGAAATAAATCATATTAAAAAAGTTAAGCTGTGAATTATTACTTTGAGCACACATTCATGTACGCATACGTACGTTATCCAAAAGAAGTAGAAATATATGCTGCGCACAGACAAACATATATGACAATAAACAAAAATGAAATGTTGTTTTTCTACGCAAGTAGAAGGGGCTAAGATGGTTCTACGCCACTTACCATCCGAGCCCCATGCACCCTACTATTACCGGCCGAATCCCATGCGCCCTACTATTACCGGCCGAATGCTTACCAACGCGTGCGTGATGCTTCCTACTATTACCAACCGCGCGCAGTGGTGATCATGCAGATGGATCATGTTCGATCGATATTATTGAGCTTCGTGCGGGTAATTGTATTCTACTATTACCGGCCGCGCACATCGATCTGCATGATCATGCACGATCGATAATGCGAGGTGGAGCTTGGCGCGTGCGGCGCGTTCCCCCACCACTTGCGGCAGATCTTTTTTCTTACTGCACGGTCTTATGTGTCTATAATATTTATAACAATACTTATACTAAAGGGTAGGTGAAGTATAGGTTAAGGCGAAGGAAAAAAATTTGTTGATATACAAAAGTATAAACTTCAAAGATTTTTTTCATTTAAAAATGCAAAAAATGTTTTCATCCTCGTTAGATTTTATTCCAATTCTATAGAACACTCTCTCAAATACTTCATATATACATTATGTTCTTCAGCACCTTTTTTAAATTCTCGTACGTGGCATCGTGAATAAGAATATCGTTTTTTTGAGGTAGAAATATGTCGAACGAACATTCGAGTTCCAGTGCGACCTTCATACCATATCTTGTCTTAATTTTTTTCGCTTGAGAAACTAAGTATGTCTTATTTTTTGCCAACTCCTTTAGCTACTTCATAGGCATGTAGCATGGTGTTTTGCCGGCCGCATTTAAAGATTCTATTATTTACTTTGAATCCATGACTCTCATTTTCTGATGACGATATTCTGTAACAAGAATAAATACATTAATTTTTTGTAATTTTTAATTATATATACACCCGAAATGAATATATTCAAAGTCCTGATGTCAGTTACGAGAAGCTCATCAATCTATGCGAGAGAATTAGTACTTAGAAAAAAACTTGTCCTTTTTCAGAACACACAACCGTTTGACTCGCTCGCTCGCTCGAGAGAGTCGACACTTAGATAAATAACCGTGTCTTTTTTTTCAGAGCATGCAACCGTAACAAGAACTTTGAATATATTCACTTTGGCTATATGTATATAGCACTCACTAATTCACAAAACACTTACACTGAATTGAAAAGGCACTAGAAGAGATGTAATTGAACGGGGTATCCGCTAGGCAATTTATAGTTGCGATCCCCACTAGCTTGTAGATTTTTCCACTCATTCATACTCTGCGCACGCAGCTTGCCGCTGCCGCGGAACTCGTACCGCTTGTTCGCAGCGGTCCCCCACACTTACGGTTATTCTGCGCGCGCAGCCACGACTCCCGCTCTAGCATCACCATTATCGTGAGCGCCGCGGCCGCTAGCTCGCAGCTCTCCCACCTGCTTACACTCTCCCCCACGCACTCTAATAGAATTTTGCCAGCTTTTGGAGGTGCATAAAGCAATGGAATATGATGAAGTAAGTTTTTTTATTCTTTTTATTCTATTGTTTCAATAAAATATTAAAAATTATTTTCAATATTTTTTCAGCGTGATAAGCAGAATTTTGGGGAGACTTTTGATATAAGTGTACATTTTTCATATATTTAACTCATACATTTTCTACTTTTTTAAATTTTACTTTTAATATTAAAAAATTTGTTTTGCATGATGAGACTGACAAGAAAACAGAGGAGGAAAATCAAAACCGCATACTTCTATAAAAAAGAATTGATGACTATATTCCAACGCGCATAGAACAAAAGGCCAAGGCGTGCGATGAAGTATATTCACCGATAAGCAGTGACTTCAATTTTTCACTGCTTACTAAAACAGAGCGCGTAGAAAATGAAAATGTAGTAGACAATAAGGTAAGTGTAATTCAGTTCGTCGCAACTAAGCAAACTGTAGACGATAATAATGAGATTCAAATAGTGCCGAAGAAAAGGTTGAGGGTGTAATCTTCATCCTTGAGCTCATCTTCGAACTCTACTTCATCATCATCTTCGTCGAGCTCGTCGTCCTCGTCGAGATCGTCGTCCTCATTGAAATCGTCGAGCTCATCGAGCTCGAAATCGCCGAACTCGTCATCGTCGTCGAATTCGAAGACGACCGATGTAAAAATGAATAAAAAGAAATAATGCCGGAGGTTGGAAACGAAAATGTAAAAAAAAACTGTCTTAGTTACTACCACACCTCAGCCTCTAAGACAGTTTTGAATAAAAACAAACAAAATAAGAATCTAAAGTTCTCGTCAACCTCGGTAGCTAAGAAAGCAAAAAATATTTCAACTAAAAAGAATTTAAAATTCGCTTTATCAAACATTTTAGAATTTAAAAAATAATTTATAAGTTAGTTATGTAAGGGTTTTTATTATTAATATTTTATGATTTAGTTGTACTTCTAGAATAAACACATATATATATAGTATTATTATGTACATGGAATTATTATTAAGTATATAGTATTATTAAGTATGTATATATGTATAGAATTATTATTAAATATATAGTATTGTAAGAGCTGAATTAGACTCATTCCGGCCGCTAGGGTTCGAACAAATAATTTATTTTATTTGGGAGGTTATCTGAGATCGAGATCTTGTATTGCAATTATAAGTATTAATAAATAAATTTATATGACTCTGAGTACACCTGATCCTAGTGCTGGTCCTTTGGTTCCTTCTTACCTTTGCTGTTAACCCGATTATACTGTTAATCGGATTATATGGACTCTGTTGATCCTGCGGACGCTCTTACCAGAAATGCGGAAACGATGCTGGAAAGTGCGGACACGATCAAAAGTGTGGACACGACAAAATACGGACATATCTTTGATACGCGGATACGATCTGGTGCGTGGACTTGACTGGCATCAAAGGTGGACGTCTCCAGAATTGTGCGGACACGTTCGTCGAAAGCATGGACTCACTGCTTCCAGGTGCGGACACGCTATATGAATCTGCGGACACGCTGTGGACACGTGGACACACTGCTGATGGTAATATAAATGTAGTTATTGGAGTGCGCGGAAACTTTCTGGTCCTTCCACTTATCACTTAGTCTTAGTCCTTTATGTTCAAGGGTTTAGTTAACACAGAAAGGGCGTCTAAATTAGTATAAATAAAGTATTCTTTTAAATATTTATTTTATTCTTTGTTATTGTTTTATTGAGCATCCAGACAGAGATTCAAAGTTTTACAATGGGGTCAGTCATCCATACACTCGTACTGTTCTAGTCTAGTTTCGTTCGTTTATTTTAAGTACTGCGCTAGTTTTTAATAAAGTGTTATAACTTAACTTTCTCTCTAGTGCGAGTGTAACGATTTTACAATTACACAACTAGTCGTGGCAGGTTTTTAACTTATCTAAGCTGCGGCTTTACCCACTCACGCCAGATATGCTTGGCGGTCCTTTCGTAGCAGTGTACTGCAGTCGAGATGTACCTTTAACCGGAGCAAATATGCCAGATTGCCTGCACCATTGCTTAACCAGCGCACGAGGCTGGTATATTGCAATAAATCTACCGTCAACGTACTCATGCACACCCACCCGAGTCACATATTACACATGTCGAAATCAACAATTAATAAATCAATCGTAGGACCTTACAGTATTATTAAGAATGTGTGTGTGTGTGTGTGTGTATAGTAAAATGACAAAATATCGCCACGTCACAGCGAGCATCGAGCAGCCGTGGTAGAGCGTCGACAACGCGAGTGACAACGCGAAGAGAGGAGAGGCGACTGAGGAAGGAGAAAATAACGGAGGACTTCTTCACTCCTCGCTCAAGGGCGTCCAAGTCCGCTCATCGTAAGTCGTCGGACGCAGATAAGGCGGGCGGGGTCTTCCTACGTTGGTGCCTTTGGCAGCACGGATACACGCGATAGTTGCTCACCCGCGAGGACGTTGGAAGTAAAAAAGCAGCTTTGGCGCCCTTTGTAACAAGCGAATCCCGAATCAAGGGCCCAGACAGAAGGATGAGCTGAGAGTTACATTGTGCTTCGTAATTCGCGCACGCACTGGCTGTCTGAATGTAGCGAGCGTTCTAATTTCGCGGTTATCTCTCCAGTATTAGCTATGTTTGTATAGTCGAGCACGTATGCGCCGCGATCGTCGATGCGCGAGGCGAGCGAGCCTGTTGCAGCGCGAGAGCGCGGCCCGTTGGCCTCATGCGAACCGACCAATAGGAGCGCGCTCCTCTAGGCGTCTCGGGAGAGCGAGAGTACGAGGCACGTGACGACCGCGCGAGCCGTCACTCTCCTGCCCCGGCCATTCCAGCTCTGACGCAACTAGCCAGCTCTCAATGGTTATTTCTCTTTTCTCGAACAGTGATTCAATTTAAACCGCTGTAAAATCGTGGCTATCTTTTGCTGAGGATCCAGAGGCTTTGATCACTAGGATATCAGGACAAGGTCAGTGAGTCACTCTTAGTACTGAGTCTCCCTCGCGGGCTGGTCCGTCGTTCCACGCGCGACCTCGTGTACGCGAAGTTCCTTTGTCTCGCGAGTGCGCGAACATCAGCGAGCGCGGCTATCTTGATAGTGGATGTCTCCTCATATTTAAGCGAGTTATTTGTCGTGTGCGTGTTTATTTTACCTCGTTTACCTTCCGCACGGATATCTGCGACGTCCGGTCATCTCGTCGCCCGCCACGAACAAAGGATACCGGTGCATCATTCCCTCGGATATCTCGGGCGTGCGGTTATCTTCGCGAGTCAACGCGCATGTTGGTTATCTGCCGCGGATAGGTCAATTGCGGCTCTAGTCTGGTGTGAATTGTGGGAGTCGTCGGCAAGTGGCTCTCGCTCGACACGTGTGATAGGACAAGGCGCGAGAGGTGTCGTAAGCCGTCGGACGCGGACACGCTCTCGGCCGACCGTAGGTTAGACGGACGTGATCACGCTAAGTGTGGGTGATCGCGCCTTTAGGTTAAGGTGAGTTAGAAGAGTCTGCAGACATAGAGTGTGTGTATGGCCAACTGGGTCCTGAGTGCTAGAGACCTTGAGACGCGCGAGAGTCCGGATACTACGTAGGTTATCCGTTAGGTAGGATTCGTGGGTGAAGAAGCACGAGGCGGAGTGCAGAGTAAATCTCCTCGGCGTGCGCAGCCAGGAGCGGGCGAGCACAGCGAGTACTCTTTTATACAACGAGCGGTGGCCTCCGTGCCCCGGTTATCTTGAGGCTATCTTGGTTTGTAAGAGTTTTACGGAATAAATCAGTTTCTACATTTAACCAGCGTGGTATCTCTATCTCGAACCACCCTCTCTCCTTACCACGTTGCGGGGCTGAGCTAGCTAGCCGGTAAATCTGCCTATTTCCGAGTTCGGTGAAAGAGTCGCAAGACTCTGACACTTAAGGTAAGTGTCTGGCGCCACCGAGTCAAGGGGAACTCGCGGAATCGGCCGAAATTTAACGTCAGCGGAACCAACGTTATAAACCTTATATACACACACACACACACACACACACACACACACACACACACACACACACACACACACACACGTTACATATATATAAATATAATTATTAAGTATATAGTATTATCATTAAGTATGTATATATTGCGTGAAATTGTGAACACTACTTTATTAAAACATTTTAAACTAAAGTCTGACTTGCTTTTATTTACCTAGTTCCTAATAAGCTTACGTCCTGATTAAGAAAGAAAAATAAAAAAAAACATTTTTCTCTTTTTAAAAAATGCACTCACAACCACGTCAGCAGATCTGACTGGAAACGTTGGCTATAGGATATGACAAAGTGCACTTCTCACAGCGTTTGCAACAAAATCTGCGCATGCGCTCTTATACGTATATTGTATAGAACTATACATTCTGTTCAGTGAGAGCGATCGCAAAGTCAGATTGGTAGCAATTATACAGGCGCTCTATGATAGATACGAAATAACCCCTACTAACTTCTAAGCAATGACCTTGAACGATCCCCACTATCTATATTATAAATACCCTTGAAGTACTGAATGATCCCCCACTATCTTTATTGTGAATAACCTTGAACTGATAAGAATAAAAGACACTCGCAGTAGCACCTCCGACTCAGTTTCTGTTCTCGCTTGTGAAGGAATCACGATGATTGTTGACGAGTATCTTGCATACATTAAGTTTTTAGAAGAAGCGATTAGTCTTTTGAATAATTCTACCTCAAGTGTTATAATGCAGCGATGTAAAAGTCATTACAAATTAGCTGTCAAGAATTTGCGAAAAGTCTTAAATGACAAAACTCTTACAGTACCGCAAAAGCAGAGAGTTGTACATCCTATGGCGAGAGTTAAATGCTTTCATGTAAAACTCAATGCATTAGAAAAAAAGGCGGATTACTTATGCAAGTATTAAATCAACGGATACAATGGATTTATTTGGATAGTGCATTTAAAAATCGTATTCGTACTACAAAAATATCTAAAACATTGATCTTTCTACATTTTTATATGACGAATCTATACTGTTTTCAAAACATGTGAAAAGTATTTAAAAAAATGTGACAGTGCTTTGAAAATAAACTCTATTTTATCCTTTAAATTTAAAAAATCGAAGGTTGAAGCTGATAAAGGTGTTACTGATTTAAGGGGTTATGCCTGAGTTAAAGTCGTCAAAAAATCGATTTTTTTTTATTGACTTTTTTCATAGGAAATTGTCTGTAGAATACGATGCTGAAGTCCCTTGTGCCCAAAAAAAATTGGGTAGAAAGCTACAGACCAACAACTGAAGGCGTGCGAATAGCTTATTTTTAAAAAATCGTAATTTTCGCGTTTTTATTTGTCAGTGCTGTGTTACTGAACATGATTATTTTTCGAGCTTTTAATGCTTCTCATGCATAATATTTGTATGTAAAATACAATAAAAATATCTATTATGCAATTAAAATTCGTTAAAAGATATTAATTAATAAAATGAGCAAAATTATGCAATATTAAAAATTTGCAAATTGCTTATTTCCACATTTTCCTCTTTTTTGTTTATTTAAATTAATAATTTATTTTTAAAAAAGCATTTGATTATTTATTATGCTTTATAAAAAATTAATTAGACGCAAATATTCGTCAATGAATAAAATTATGCAAAAAACGAATTTTGAATTTGGCGCTTACCGACGGGGCCGCGCGATATTCTTTCCAAAAGGCTATTCATCTAGTAACCTGTTTTACCGTATGATTGAGAATTCAAGAGCGCAAAAACACTTGCTTTGAATTTTCATATCAACTTTTATTCTGCATTGCTCAATATTATTAAATAATTTATTTTATAATATTGATAGCATTTGTGGTTAAAAAGTAGAGTAAGTGAGAGTGATTTGTGATCAAGATGAGTCCAGACACAAGATATAGAGTTTCAGGATCATCTGACAGAAAAAGAAGATTTGGAAGAAGAAAGAGAAGACCGAAGATTTTTCATCAAAAACAGCAATGGGAAGTTTCGACAACAGCACCAGCACCAGCATCAGCATCAACATCTATACAACAAGAACGAGCAACACCAATCACTTCAGCATCACCTACGCCTGATACAGTTCCTTCAACGTCCAGGGAATGGAGTTCAAGATCTGCTGCGCAAGCTTTACCAGGTACCTCAACATCAGTACCGCCAGAAATTCCTGTGTCTAGGTCTAGACATAAATTAAAATCAATTTACGTAGAACCGAGTGAAATTCAGAATAGAATCTTTGACATTTCTTTGCTTCTGCCAGGATTACAGGAGTTTCTGGCTTGTAAAGCTTGTGGCGGATGCATCAAATTTGATGAAGTTGATGTACGAGGTCTTGGTAGCAAGCTATCCATCACCTGTACATCATGTAACGCAGTTGCTTTCATCGACTCCAGCAGAAAAGTTGGAAAACAAAGTAACGCTTATGAAGTGAACAAGCGTGCAGTTATAGCGATGAGAATTCTTGGTCATGGGCACACTGGTTTGAGCACTTTATGTGGAGTAATGGATTTTTCTACTCCAATCTCTCACAGTAATTTTGACAAAATTAATCAAGATTTGAAAGATGCAAGCTTGATTACAGCTAAAAAGTCGATGAAAGCAGCTATGCAGGAAGATTGCAGTACGGAAAATCAAGAAGATGATCACCAAACTGTATCAGGCGATGGTAGTTGGAGGAAACGAGGACATTCATCTCTTCAAGGCGTTTCAACACTAATACGCCATGCCAATGGAAAGGTGATTGATGTTGCTCCGAAGCAATCCTTTTGCCTAGCCTGCGAGAAACGACCAGAAGAGGATACAGCACAGTACAAGGAATGGTATGAAGCCCACCGAGAAAAGTGTTCTGCCAATCACGAAGGAAGCTCTGGCAAGATGGAAGTGGATGGCATCGTCGAAATGTTCCAGCGATCCGAGTCCATCCATGGTGTAAGGTATGCAAATTACATTGGAGACGGAGATTCAAGAGTCTTCAAAGCACTTTCCGATGCTAAACCCTATCAAGATTTCACCATCACGAAGAAGGAGTGTGTAGGACACGTTCAGAAGAGGATGGGTTCGAGGCTCAGGAACCTGAAGAAAAGCTTGGCTGGGACAAAACTAACAGATGGCTTGGCCATTGGTGGAAGAAACCGTCTAACTGCTCAAAGGATTGACCAGTTGACGAAGTACTATAGCAATGCCATCCATGGCCATAGTAATTCTGTTGATGAAATGAGAAATGCCATATGAAAAACATTTCATCACAAAAAATCTACAGATGAAGATCCAACTCACCACCTTTGCCCGCAGGGATCAAGATCTTGGTGCAAGTGGCAGAAAGCCAAGGCGAACAACAACTTGAAGAACTTCCACCATGGAGATAGTATTCCTGCTGCCATCATGAACGCAATTGAACCGATTTACGAGGACTTGACGAAGCCAGACTTGCTTGAGAGATGCATTGGAGGCTTCACGCAAAACAGTAATGAAAGTTTCAATCATTCTGTTTGGAAGCTCATCCCCAAGCATAGTTTCAGTGGTCTGACAGTCCTCGAAATTGGTGCCTACATCGCAGTCACTTGCTTCGATGAAGGCAAAGCAGGACTGCTTGAAGTCATGAGGAAGTTCAGTGTGTATCCAGGATCCTCTGCAGTCAACTGGGCCAAGCTTCAGGATCAGGAGCGGCTTCTCTTGTCCGACAGAAGAGAACTACACTCAACACTTGAAGCAAGACGAGCCAAAAGAAAGAGAAGTCATCAGGATGATGACTTCTACAGAGCTGGTGCTTATTAAACACACATACACACATTACACACATAACCAAATACTTATACACCATACACAACCTCACTTGTAAACAAACAACATAATTTACAACACAAACACTAAAAAACACTGAAACACATTCACAATTTTTTTCTGTTTTTTTCACATTTGTTTTCCTTTTTTTTTAATTTTTTTCATTAAACACTTTTCACACACACATCACACATGTCACAGCATCAGCTCTGTAGAAAACAGTCTAGCTGAAAAGTAGGTCAGAGAGCAAGCTAAACAGCTGATTGGAGCTGTTTGCTTGCTTTCTGCCTCCTTAGCTCACCTGATGGACTGTTTTCTCTAACCTCTCAACTACATGAACTTGATATGATGATGATAGTTCTACTCTTCTGTTCATCACATGTAAGTATAGAAACTTATTTATTTACAATAAAAGCATTTTTATAGCTTAGTTATAAAAATGTTTCAAATTTAGAAAAATTACTTTTTTTAATGATTTTTCATTTTTTTTCATTTCAGAGGACTGGACACGAATAAAATTTTTGGATTATCCTCAAACTTGACAAAGATGACCAGGATACGTATATCTTTGACTTAAATAAGGTCCAAGTGTGAAGAAAAATTGTAAGTATATTTTATATCATTAAATGTCAAGTTAAACTTTAAATGCTTTTTTCTCAAGTTTTGAATTTTTCTCATCTTAGGTCAGTTACCGCATGATTTCTCAAGAACCAATGGACCAATCAACCTGAAATTTTTTGGAGAACTCCAGGAGGCCTTTCTTCACTGCTTGAACGGAACAGAATTTGCAAAGATAAGTCAAAAGTGAATGTTATGTATCTAAACATACGTAACATTCACTATAATTACATATATTATAACTTATACGTTGCTAAAATTAAAAATTTTTATTTTTCAGTAATTTCCTGCGTTCAAGCTGAGGAGAAGGCAATTTAGAAGATTTTCCATCCAGTTTGGAAATAATTCATCAACCAGAACTTGAAAATTCATGCGGCAAAGGAAAAAATATGCAGAAATTTAGTACTGCATACATGGAACTATTTACATAGTAAGTATGCATAAATAATTTTTTAAAAATATTGAAATTTACTATTAATATGTATATTTTCATTAGGAATCAAAATTTTTTTTATATTCATTATAAATAATTTTTAATTACCTATTAATTAATAAATTGTTTTTTTCAGGTTTAACTCAGGCATAACCCCTTAAAACACTTTAATACATGCAAAGTTGACATTTTTTTATCTACTCCTTTAAAACAGTAGTTCATTGAAAATATTAAAACTCCTTTTATACGTGACATAGAAGAATTTCAAGATTACGATTCTGCCTGGATATTGGAACCAATTGAAAATATACAGATAAATATGAACAAATTAAATCCATTATGAAATGGTAGTTCATACATACCTTTACCAAATTATATCAAACAAAAAAAAGTTTGTATAAATGTAAAAAATAATGACAATCAATGCTTTAAATGGGCAGTTTTATCAGCAATTCATCCGGTTTCATATAAAGCTCATCCTGACAGAGTGTCTAATTATGAGAGGTTTGAAAAAGAATTGAATTTGAAAGGAATCGAATTTCCAGTGTCTATTGGTTTGGAACGTCGAGAAGATGTATCACTTCACCATACGTTAGAAAAGAAAGCGCATCACATTAATCTTCTCTTATTCAAAGACGAAGAAAAAAATGTTTACGATAGTAACGATGATGATGGCGTTGTAATGAACTGTAAGGATTATCATTCCGATTATACTAAAAATTTTTCAAGATTAGTGAGAAGTACACTGACAAGTAAACAAAATAATATTTATATATGCGACAGATGTTTACACTTTTTTTCTACACAACAACAACTATATTCACATGAAGAACAATGTAATAAACTAAATGAGTGTACACAAATGATGATTGTTGTGGTTAAAATGCCAATAGTCGGTCATGATATTATTAGCTTTAAAAATAATAGCTTTAAAGAAAAAATTCCATTTGTTATTTATGCAGATTGTGAATATATTTTAATTACGATTAATAGGCTGGAACATATGATGATTCTTTATCCACATATCAAAGTTATAGAGGAAAATAGCCAGCTCATTGGTTTGCAAATGAATTGAAATTGATTGCATAACAAGTGCAAAGTATATATGAAAATATTATACCTATTCAAAATCCAATTTTAGAGCAACAGATATGATTCGATCAGACACATACTTGTCACATAGATGAAAAATCTATAGACGACAGAACAAAAGTTCATGATCACTGTCATTTAATCTCAAAATATCGAGGTCCAGATCATGCTGGATGCAATTTAAATTATCAACATTCAAAAATAATTCCAGTTGTTTTCCATAATTTGAGTGGTTGCGATGCTCATTTTATTATTAGTGATATATCCAATTACTTTCTAGGAAAAGTTCAATTGCTTCCTTTAACAAAGGAAAGATATATTGTTTCTACAAAATACATTGAAAATAGTATGGTAAAATTTTGTTTTATTGATTCATTTCATTTGATGACATCATCTCTCAATAAATTAGCGTCTTTTCTTGGAGACTTCAAAATTCTCAAATCTCTTTTTTCTGATTTAGCTGCTGAGAAGATTGACTAAAAAAGGTATTTTTTCTGATGAATACGTGGATTGTATAGAAAAACTTAATGAAACTGAGCTACCTGATATAGAAAAGTTTTTCAGTTCACTTACTGATTCAATAGTCTCAGAAGAAGATTATAAACACGCACAAAAAGTGGGAAGGACGATATGGTATAGAAACTTTAATTTCAAAACCAAATTTTCATAGTAGAACCATTTTTAATGAGAATTTAGTTGCTATTAAGATGAGAAAAACTAGAGTATATATGAATAAACCTACATATATATAGATCTGTCTGTATTAGACATTTCTAAGACTGTTATCTATGACTTTCATTACAATTTTATGTTAAGAAAATACAAGAATAATTGTAAATTATTATATATAGATACAGATAGTTTAATACAGAATACTTTGATACATCGGATTATCCTGAAAATAATATTTTTGGAATGCCCTGAGTAGACAAAAAAATTGTTGGCTTAATGAAAGATGAGTGCAATGGAAGTATACTTATTGAATTCGTAGGATTAAGAAGTAAATGTATAGCACACATGTAGGCAATATAGATACTGTTAAGAAGATTAAAGGTATAAAGTCATCAGTTGTGAAAAAAACTATTTGCTTCGATGATTATCTAAACTGTTTGTAGGATGAAAAAATTTGTAAGTGAAAGCAATGTACTATGCGATCCAATTTACGTAATGTTGAAACTATTCAGCAATTGAAAATCGTACTTAACCCATATGATGATAAACGATTTCTTGTACCAAACAGTAATGAAACTCGCGTTTGGGGACGTTATAAAATAGAGTGAGTATTAATTTTTTGTAACAATATGACAAAATTATAAAATTTAAAAAATTTGGCACAATTTTAAAATTATTTAATATCTTCAATCGTGCAAAGAACGCAGCAGTCTGGTCGCAGTAGAGTAAGAAGGGGCAACAATTGGGCACAGCGAGGAGGAGTTAATGCTCCAAGAAACAGGCCTCCACAAGGAGGGCAAAATTAAAATTGTAAAATAAAACAAAATAAAATATGAAGTTTTGAAGAAACGAATGTTTACTTATGTAAAAATAAAAAACTTACACTTCTGCTAGACAGGTATAAACTAAAGAAAATATACTTTTTTCACAATGCTGCAGATCTCAATATCAGACCTTCTTCAATAAAAATTCTCTTGTCACAATTACTTCTTTTATATATAAACTGACAGCTTCATAACCTCACAATCTGAAAAATAACAGAGAATATTTAAACAAAGAATCAGTTCACAAATTCTTTATTTATATAGAATATCTATAAAAAATAAAACTAAATACTTATCTAATTATATAAACTATTAGTTGATGATTGCTTCTGATTGCATAGAAAATCGACTTTGCTAAACACTTTTGCAACTTTTGCAACATACATTTGCATTAAATTTATATTAGATTGAACTGATTTATTTAATTACTAACACTTATAATTTACTGCTGACATATATACATTTTTCTTTAGCACTGTGTTATTGTACTATGTAATCGTCGTCTGCACCACATAATGCATGTGTAGTAGTATATCTATATCTAGTAGGACAGACGTCACACGATGACGTATCCGCGGAGAACATTTTTCTCCGGGAGAACAATTTTCGTTGAGGAATTCATGACTCCGAACTTTCACTTCACACTAACTTTTGATAGAAGCCATTTCACAAAATATGCTCCTGATGTGATTTTGATAGTTTTGTTACAAGCTTTCATTTGAGTTCTCATATGTGAGAAACAAAGCTGCCGAAGCAGAGAAAACAGTACCCCCTGTTTCTAAAAAGGCCTATGAGAAGTATAATAGGGTCTGGCTAGCGCCCGACGGCGGCGTGTGTACTGACGTACCTTATACTTGCCATCGTGGCGCTACCGCGCCCCTTGATTAATATGTGTGTATTTATCGATAAATTCTTTAACTCAGACATTAAGTCTCAGTTCTCTATGCGTTTTCATAAAAAAGATTTCCTTATCGGAAGACACATGTTTTTTCCCGTTGCTGTAATTTTTTCTTTTACAACATTATTTTCACATCTAATGAATGTTTTTTGGCTTTTCTGACCTACTCTGTTTTGTTCGCTAGATCCCATAGAATATTCTCATCTACTTTTTTTACCGTCAATCTTTCCTAAAAATTTTTTAATTTGTTCCAAAGTCTAATTTTGGTACATTTATGCATTTATTAGAGAGAGATGGAAAGATAGTCCCTTCTGCTAGAGCTTAATTTGCTCTCTCTTAAAAAATGCTTTTTAAAATTGATTTTAAATAAAACTAAACAAAGATAAATAATGAGCATGGATGTATTGATTCTAATTAATGGTTTATTGACTTTTATATAAGTCAAATAACCTTGAAACTATTATATATGGAGTATATGGCACCCGGGTGAGCTTTTTAAATTATAAAATCTTGTTTAGTTTATTTTAATTATTATAAATGTTAAAACTGATTATATGGGGATATTCTATAGCATTTTTATAATGTAGTGCAACAAAATTTCGATGAATTATACTAATATTTCACTGTTTTACCTACATTATTTGATGGGATACACAAGTCATGTTTAATTAATAAACTTGTGCTTTTTAATAAATGAGCTGTTATATTTATTTATCACAGAAAAACCAAGGCCTGTGACATTCTGAGACTTTCACAAGTTCTTTTATAATGAGTTAAACTAATACAAGAAATTTCATATATTATGCAGGGAAAAAAATTCAGCTAGGGGATCTTATAGAGAATAATATCTTATTTCCCTATTTTTTCAACTACATGTCGGTCTAAGTATATTTGACAGGTGGGCTCTAAACCACGAGTCTCACATTTTTCCTTATTTTCACAAAGTTTACAGGTATTATTATTATAATATACAGATTAAACGGCATAACCTGTTCAAATAATTTAATACACAAATTATCACCAATACAACACTAAAAATCATTTAGTAATGGATTACATTCGAAACAATCCTCACACATAGTTTTAATTTAGAGTTTATATCACTAATCACTGTGCTGAGTTACGCTGTAATCTATTAAACTTGAACTACCTTTCAATTTAATAAATACTACTGATAAGAATCGTAGTTCAAATCATCTCTGATACAACTGTTCACATTTAAAAAAATAAAAATGATATTCGAAACACTTTCAGTATAATCAATGATTATCGTCAAAATGCTATGGAAGTCAACAAATAGGAAAACTTATTGCACTCTTGAGTCAACTTCCTAATTTAACCAACACTGACAACCAGAACATAGTTGAAAAATCACCTTTATTAAAAATAATATCCTCATTTTCAAATAATTTTTTCTCTCTTGTGAACATATCAACATTTTGAATATAAAAAGACACTATCACTATCCATTTGTAAATTCTTCGTAAGTACTAAAAAAAGATTATGCTATTTATGAATAAAAGTTTAACAGTTTACCTCGGCAGCTGTATTTGGTTTTTCAAAAGTTTCAAAATTATAATTTTAATTTTAGACATTTACTTTTTAGCACTTTTTTCAACTTCACATAATAATCGTTTTGATAATACTTTTCATAATTTTATTCTCGTTTAAAATAACACAATCACTTTCTGTATACAACTTATAATAAGTTCACTTTTTAACACTTTTTTTATGGTACATTCCATCCGATCTAGATAGAGAAAGAGTCTATAATTAAAATATTTACGTTGATTATTATAAACATAAACAATGTTTCACCGTAAAACATCGTCTGCATCTGCTCAGCATGTACAAGTAGATCTATATTGATGCATGGTGTGCTATATATTATTACGGAAATACGTTGAGCTGACGTAACCGGAAGAATTGTTCAGTTTTCATTCTTCTCTCTTGATGAGAATCGAGGGGCTCGAACTTTGACTTTACAATATCTGTTGATAGAAGCATTTTCAGAAAATGTGACCCTGATGTAATTTTGTTAGTTTCGTCTCAAGCTTTCGTTTGAGTATTTCTATGTGATAAATAATACTGTCAAAGTGAAGAAAACCGTAAGTCGAGTTTCCAACAATGCCTATGAAATGTATAATAGGGTCTGGCTAGCGCCCGACGGCGGCGTACGTACTCACGTACCTTATACTTGCCATCGTGGCGCTACCGCGCCCCTTGATATGTGTGATGCGTTTGAATCATATTAAAATAATTACGTCCCGGTTTGTCGTTTCGAGATGCGAGTGCGACGAGTGTACCTATATATATGGAAAATAAAAAGATACATACAACGAGCGTTCGGAGAATCGAAAAATCATCAGCTCGGTATATTCCTGGAACACGAGTAGTGCGGGTAGACACCGGTGACGAAAAACATCTTCTAAACACTTAAGCGAAAGAGCGAAGCCAGGCTTAACGCATAAGAAGTTGAGACAGAGAAAAATAATATGGCTGTTCGGCGTAAAACCATGCTTGTTGTGTGGAAGCGAGAAAGAGAGAGAGAGAGAGAGAGAGAGAGAGAGAGAGAGAGAGAGAGAGAGATGGGAGAACGAGAAAATATCAATATGGCTGCCCGTTGTTGTCGAAGCGAACCTGAAGCACGAAATGCATAGAGCCTACGAGAATGTGAAAGAGAAACAAAGAGAGAGGAGATGCGTGAACACGAACGTGTCGGTAACGGCGGCGCGAGAATACAGCCAAGCTGTACGCCATATTGACACGTGCGAGAATGAGAAACAAATATGCGTAATGGGGAATTATGCTGCAGAATCAGCAAGCAAGCATGTATAAAATAGAAACGCATTACCGAATATAAATGACTAGATACGAGAGATATGTGCATGCAAGCTTTCTGTAAATAGAAAGAGTTAGATAGAGATGTAGAGAAGGCAGGTAGAGAGAGAAAAACGAGAATTGTGTATGTACATGCGGGGACGCCTGTAACGTATTTTGATAAACAAAGTTAAATTCTTCATTCGTATACTAAAACAGACTATCAGAAAATAATTCGAGATTTAAATTTCGATTATTATGACAATGCAAGCAGCGTTTTCAATGTGCACAGAAAAATTATGTATAATTATAACTAATAATTAAATAAACCAATAAATAAATACGATGGTTTCTTGAATAGATATTTTTAAGTATTAAAGATGAGATAATTTAGACGAGCCGAACAAAATTAAATCTTTAGAGTATAAATTTTATTATGATCAAATATGTTAACTAATCATTATTTTAAAATTGTTTCAGATGAGATGAAATTATGTTCATCTTTAAGAATAGAAAGAGCATTGAATGAATTTGATGAGAAATATCGAGAGAAAAAAAAGTTAGTGTGACGTGGTGAGTTCTATGTATATATAACCCCTAAATGTATATATAAATTATTTGAACAGGTTATGCCGTTTAATCTGTATATTATAATAATAATACCTGTAAACTTTGTGAAAATAAGGAAAAATGTCAGACTCGTGGTTTGAAGCCCAGCTATCTTAATACTTAGACGGACATTCAGTTGAAATAATAAGGAAAAATGTGAGACTCGTGGTTTGAAGCCCAGCTATCTTAATACTTAGACGGACATTTAGTTGAAAAAATAAGGAAAATTGTGAGACTCGTGGTCTGAAGCCCAGCTATCAATATACTTAGACGGACATTTAGTTGAAAAAATATGTATGCAGAAAGTGATTGTGTTATTTTAAACGAGAATAAACTTATGAAAAGTATTATCCAAACAATTATTATGTGAAGCTGAAAAAAGTGCTAAAAAGTAAATGTCTAAAATTATATACAATACATGAAAGATTCATGAACTGATTCTTTGTTAAAATATATCCTTTTATTTTTCAGGTTTTTTTACTATTAGATTATATAAAGAAATAACTATTCTGTGATGCGGCAGCTAGTAAAGTGTTAAGAATTCATCTTTCAAGAAAGTTTACGTTGTTGAAGTGAATATGTAACTTTTTCTATCGTCTCCTTGGTTCACCTTTCAAGCAAGTTTCTACATTCTAGAAGTGGATGTGTAATTTTTTCTATTGTCTCCTGGGAGGTAGACTCTCAGGCTATTCGTCGAAAGGGATCCTGATGAGAAGCTAGTGAAAGTGTTGTATTTTCATTATCCAAGAATCAAAGAAAATTTATACAGAATTTCCAGTTTATATAATTTTCTTGTGATGTGACAAGTTGGTTAAGTGTTAGGATTATATTCGAAGCTAGTGAAGTGTCAAGAATATGCATCGCTCATGCATGAAAGTTTCTAAGTTGTTTAAGTATATATGAATAATTCATAACTTTTCCTATCGTTTCCTGGGAGGTAGACTCTCAGGCTATTCGTCGAAAGGGATCCTGATGAGAAGCTAGTGAAAGTGTTGTATTTTCATCGTCCAAGAATCAAAGAAAATTTATACAGAATTTCCTGTTTATATAATTTTCTTGTGATGTGACAAGTTGGTTGAGTGTTACGATTATATTCAATCTTCCACGCAAGAAAGTTTCTACAATTGTGGAAGTGCTTATCTTAACTTTTCCTATAGTCTCCTGGGAGATAGACTCTGAGGCTGTACGTCGAAAAGAATTCTTATGAATAGATAATAAAAGTGTTTTTTTTCACACCCAACCATAAAGTGCCAACTTTATTCCCTGGAATGGAATAGACAGTTGGCGTTTTAAGGTTGTGCGTGAAAAAAAATCGTATATGCACCATGGGAGTAAATAAAGAATGCATCAAATCGCATATTTATCACCCTCGCCTTCGGCTCGGGCGATAATTACATGCGATTTGAGACATTCTTTATTTTTACTCCCTAGGTGCATAATATACTATTATTTTCTTAGTTCAGAGAATATTCAGATTATATAAGGAAAAAATTATTTTCTATTGTGAGAAGCTAGTGAAGTGTCAAGAATATGCATCGCTCATGCATGAAAGTTTCTAAGTTGTTTAAGTATATATGAATAGTTTACAACTTTTCCTATCGTCTCCTGGGAGGTAGACTCTCAGGCTGTTCGTCGAAAGGGATTCTTATGAATAGCTAGAGAAAGTGTTTTATTTTGTTTTTCAATTACCGTCAATATTTCCTAAAAATTTTTTAAATTGTTCCAAAGTCTAATTTTGGTACATTTATGCATTTATTAGAGAGAGATGGAAATATTTTTTAAAATTTATTTTTAAATGAAACTAAATAAAAATGATTAATGAGCATGGATGTATTGATTATAATTAATGGTTTATTGACTTTTATATAAGTCAAATATCCTTGAAACTATTACATATGGAGTATATGGCACCTGGGTGCGCTTTTCAAAGTATAAAATCTTGATTAGTTTATTTTAATTATTGTAAATGTTAAAACTGAATGTATACGGATATTCTATAGTATTTTTATAATGTCGTGCAACAAAATTTCTCTGGATTACGCTAATATTTCACTGTTTTACCTACATTTTTTTAACAAGTCATTTTTAATAAACTTGTGCTTTTTAATAAATGAGCTGTTATATTTATTTCTCACAGAGAAACCAAGACCTGTGATATTCTGGGACTTTCACAGGTTCTTTTATAATGAGTTAAGCTATCTTTTCAAATGTTTGTGTCTTCGATATTGATGATCGATCAAGTTGAACACTTGTTTTTAAGGCTTAAAAGGTTTCTACGTAGAATCACTCAGAAGAATTTTGGTCACTCTGAAAATTAAAAATAACTAAGTTTTCGTTAAACATACCAATCAGAGGGATATCATGAGAAATTTGAAGTTTACCATATAGACCAATTTCAAAATAATCATCATATAAGGCATTCAAAATCGAAGAGCTAAAAATTGGTCTAGACGATTAACTTTAAATTTCATATGCTATCCCTCTGATTGATTTGCTCAATTCAAAAATAGTTATTTTTAATTTTCAGAATGCCAGAGTTCAGGCAGTTTCCAGAATGTGGGTTGAGCGTCTCTTTTCCTAAAAGGTAAAAAGATCATACAAGTTTTCAAGCCCACTACTTAGAGGGATAGTATAAGAATTTTGAAGATGGTATAGTTTAGCAGTATTGAGATAATCAGAGATTAGAAATTTCAAAATGCAATAATTCAAAACTGCTGAGCCGTATCAACTGGAAAATTTTTAGATTATCCCTCTAAGTGACTGGCTTGACAATTTATATTATCTATATACATTCAACAGATCATAACGGAATGGAATTTTTTTGCCATGCCTGGTTAGGTCACTCTAGTGTATATATTGTAGTTCATAAATAAACACTACGTTAGTAGCTGATTGCTTTAAATACATCTTACCTTAAAAGCTATAAATTTAGAATATATTTAATAAACTATAACTTGTTTGCTAAATGACTCAATTCAATTTAGAATAGAACTCAATAGAACTCAATAGAACTCAATTTAGAATATATTTAATAAACTATAACTTGTTTGCTAAATGTCACTATTCAATATTGACACTAAATTTATGATGTCAACCGTGTAAGTATTTATGTGAAAGTCATACAGGGGATACCACAACTTTACTGACACTATTTTTTACAGGTTTTCATAAAGTTTGAATTCGATTACAGTTTTCTAAACGTTTACCGAATTAGGTGGGTTGCATTAAAAATGACAATACATCTATCATAAAGAATCATAGGGATATTGGAAATTAACTTACATATACTTCTTTTTATTCTAAATATTATTTTCATTATTCCATAATATAGATTGAACAATTGTAAAGGATACGATATAAACTTGTATAAATATTAAAATGCTATATCACTCATGGTCTGCATGACAATAGTATACGTAACGTACAAATGCTTTCGAGAAAGCAGTTATCAGTTAATTAATTAGCAATAATTTTAGACGTACAGATTTCTTTGATGTATATTTGCGAAACAAATCATTATGGAACTTAACATAAAATTTAGTGTCAATAAAGGAAAAAAACGCGCTATTCTATTTACCTGGAGGGTGGTGTGAAAAAGATAGATTTCTTGGTAAATAATAATGATCTAAAAAAACTATTTACACTACAGATAGTGTCTAAAAAATAATTATTATTTGTTTAATAATGAATCTATCGCTCGATGATGGAATAGGTAGAATAAAAAATTGATGCGTCTCTTCGAGCCAAGTTGTTTATTTTAAATGCCAGACGTTTCGGGATATTTATATCCCCTCTTCAGTGGCTAATTAGCAAAACAACATCCGTGTTTTTACATTATTAGGAAACGGACCAAAAAGGTTAATCGCATATGGCGGGCCTAGACTCGAGAATTTTATTTAACAGAACGGATTCCCCGGTGCCAAGGTGGTAATGCGGCACCGGGGAATCCGTTCTGTTAAATAAAATTCTCGAGTCTAGGCCCGCCATATGCGATTAACCTTTTTGGTCCGTTTCCTAATAATGTAAAAACACGGATGTTGTTTTGCTAATTAGCCACTGAAGAGGGGATATAAATATCCCGAAACGTCTGGCATTTAAAATAAACAACTTGGCTCGAAGAGACGCATCAATTTTTTATTCTACCTAATAATTATTATTATTATTACAATAATCCATGAGCAAATGTACATTAATATTTTAAATTTATTACTTATTTAGTTGATGTTAACTATTCTTTGTAATTTACATATTATATACCTTTCAAAAGTAGTGAAATCTCTCCCCCCCCCCCCAAACAAACCTTTTCAAGGTAAAAGGCTGGCAAGTATAAGGTCGTTTCTTCATGTAAAAATTAAAGATTAATTTTACAACTCTTGATAACCTTAATGTAAAAAAAACTCTTAATAACACTTATGCAGACAAAACCAAACTTTTATTAACATTCATACAGACAAAATAAAAATTCTTAGAGCTTACTCTAAAATTCAACTTTAATTTTCAAACTTCGACAACTCTTATGTAGTCGAAATTATAAATGCTGTATTCTATACAGTTATTTAATTATGGAAATTAAAGATCTTGATAACACTTATATAGACAAAATACTAGTAGCTTTACTGCATACTCTTAAGACGTGTTGATATTATAATCGTCAGATCAACAAATAATATATCTTCTTTCCTCTTGTGAATAAGTGATCGAACACAAATACTGGAAGAATATGTGATACTTATAGATCAAGTTGGAAAACAAATAATTATGTTAGGATGAATGTCTTCTTTTACCTCTGCAATGAGTTAATCACAATCACTCAAATCATGATGCTTATACATTAAGCTAAAAAATCCGAAACTCTCATGTATGAAAATATGAACGTGTAACCATCTTCGCGTTAAGGGTCTGTTGGACAGATTACCATTTCTTTAGTGTCACTTCTCCTTCGATTATCTATACCTTCGATTTGACATAAATTCTCATTTTAATTTTAAGAAAAGAAAGTTATGATATCAATAAATAAATTGGCAAGTTTTTTGCTATAAAAAATAATTGTTTTCAAATAAATAAATAACCGATTAAATTGAGGAAGGATTATAAATATATGTGTTCATATAAACACTCAATCCAATTGCAGCATGTGAAAAGGTGGATAGCCTGTGAAAAGGTACAGTCGGGTACAATTAAAACTTTGAATAATTGCGACTGCTGCCACGTTCTGTACATGTAATAGAATGGTATGATGTTCTTACATGACATTATCACATGACAAATGTGCCCATAATATGTAGTAATATCATGTTTGTCTAAAATTATTATGTAATTTAACAAGATTGTTTCGCATCATGAAAACTTTTTCATTTATTTATGGAAGCTGAGAGCGGATGTACAATCTACTCTACTTAGTAATTCAGTAAATGTATTGCTATCCTTATTTCATTCAAAATCTATGTCCAGGACGATTATATACAATTATATATGAGATTTAAATTCTGTTGATTTACATACATTTAAAAAAAACAGGAACAAATTCTATCATGTAGAACGCAATTTTTTGACGGAAAAACTTGCCGCCCCGTCCTATCATAGATAACGATGTATACCATCTTTAAATTATGCAAGTTAACCAAATTAACTTGTTAATGAAACACCGTTAAAAAATCTCTGAATCGATTTTTCATTCTATATGTATTTATTACTGTCCTTGACGAATTGTTGAAGAATTCAAACTTAATCTTGCAATCATTCTAAGCTCATTTTTGGTTATTTGTATGTATGTTTTACAAACCTCTGTTAGTATTATCGGAAGATTGCAGGAAGTTGATTAAAAATAATTGTAACTATTATTACATATTAAAAAAATGTTATAAAATAAATTTCTATGACTCTAGTTGGAAAATAAATCAAGTTTAAAAGTTTTAAATTAATATTTATGTAGTTTACAGCTTTTAGTTTCAAATCTTTACTTAATTAAAATCTTTACTTAATTAAAAAATTCCATTGTTTTTTATTATTTGAGGCCATTGGTCTCACAGTTTAATATAATGATTTGAGTATTACGCATTATAGGATAATAGGACGATAAATTAACTATATTAAAAATTTTATGATATTGATAATTACACTGACATTTAGTGGTTCATCGATTATCTATGATAGGACGGAGCGGCAAGTTTTTCCGTCAAAAAATTGCGTTCTACATGATAGAATTTGTTCCTGTTTTTTTTAAATGTATGTAAATCAACAGAATTTAAATCTCATATATAATTGTATATAATCGTCCTGGACATAGATTTTGAATGAAATAAGGATAGCAATACATTTACTGAATTACTAAGTAGAGTAGATTGTACATCCGCTCTCAGCTTCCATAAATAAATGAAAAAGTTTTCATGATGCGAAACAATCTTGTTAAATTACATAATAATTTTAGACAAACATGATATTACTACATATTATGGGCACATTTGTCATGTGATAATGTCATGTAAGAACATCATACCATTCTATTACATGTACAGAACGTGGCAGCAGTCGTAATTATTCAAAGTTTTAATTGTACCCGACTGTACCTTTTCACAGGCTATCCACCTTTTCACATGCTGCAATTGGATTGAGTGTTTATATGAACACTGTAACGCGATTTGTCGTCGTTCTCGCGCTACGGGCCTCGTCCCCGTTGGAATCTGCCGCTGGGATTCCGGGTAGGCGCCAGACGCAGCCCGCGTGCGTCGGAGTCTCGCGACTCCTTGTGTCGGAGGCAAGACTCGTGTACGAGGACGAGGTTGGTGTTTGGGTGTTCGGGGTTTGGCGCGGATTCGCTCGGGCTTCACCGGCTAGCTCAGCCCCAGATATACCGGTGGGAGAGAGGGCGGTTCGAGTGTTGGAGATACGCGAAATAAGGTCAAGCTATTTAGTAGATTAACAATTATTTATTCAACTTTTAACGAACAGAATGATAATTACAACGTAAGACAGCACGAGTTTTTATAAAGAGGACAGCACGACTTTAGGGAAAGATAGCTTGAATAGTACACGTAAGACAACACGAGTTTTCAAGGGGAGACCGCACGACACTTAGACACTGATTTGAGTCCTCGCTCGACTCTCGCACTTAATCACTACTTTGAATCCGCTCGATTCCGCTCTTATTACTAAATCAGACGCTACAGACAGCCACAAAGATAACTAAGATAGCTTGACTCTCGCGCGTCTCGAGGTATTCGCAATCATACAAAGTCCGCTCGACTTATACGTTCACACGTGCCCGCTCGGCTTCCTTTCAGAAAACAAGAATAGTCGTGCGCGACCACCCTGTTCGTCGCACGACTGTTTAATCTACGTCGGGACTTAGCGACGCCCGCGGTCCAACGACTTACGGCGACCTTCGCTCCCTGCTAAAACTACTTCTCAGACGGACGAGTCCGCTCGACTCGCCGACTAAGACAACGCACTTTCTCACACTCTATTCACTTTCGCACCGAACGCAATAATTCCGCGATCACGATAAAATCCTTAAATAAGAGAAGACAGCAATAGGAGGCAGCTATTCGCGGAGATATAAAATGCGTACGCGAGACGAAGACCCGATCTCGCGTGGAACTGCGCTCTTCAGCCCGCAAGGTAAAACGTAGATAACAAGAGAACCAACCGACCTTCTCCTCAATTTCCTCGGGATGACCGCGAAGTCCTCCTCGTCGTCAGACAGCTCAATCGTATATCACGCACAAAAAATCAAAAAGGCACTGGAAATTTCCTTCGGGAGTTCGCGCTGACGTCCAAGCTGGAACGGCCGGGGCAGGAGAGTGCCGGCTCGCGCTCGCGTCGCTCGCCTCGGACTCTCGTGCTCCCTCGCCGCCGTTCGGCGCGCTCGCTCATTGGTCGGTTCGCTTGGGCCGACGGCCCGCGCTTCGCGGCGCTACGGGCTCGCGCGCCTTACGCTCCGTCGATCGCTACGCATGCGCTCTCGGCGCCTCGACTATTCAAACTGCTGGAGCAGACAGCCGCGAAATACGAACGCTCGTTTCGACAGGTAACCAGACAGCACGCAGACAATTTATTTATTATTAGATAACAATTAAATCGCGAAGTACGATGTAACTCTCAGAGCTCCCGTCTGTCTCGGCCGTTGATTCTTGAAGCTCCTGTTACATCGGGCGCGGTACGCTGCTTTTTACTTCTAACATCCGGTGCAGGTGAACAACCATGGCGCTGGTCCTGCTGCATCAGACGCTCACGTAGGAAGACCCCGCCGCACTCGTTATCAGCGTCCGACGGCTTACGATAAGCGAGTGGAGCTAGATGCCCTGCTTGAAGCTGGATAACTGTCGTCATGCCGACCTTGACTTCCTTCTCGACCAATTCCTCCTCTCTCTCTCGTCTTGGCATCGAAGGAGTCTATCGTATTTTTCGTCTCTCGCCGTTGTCTCTCCGCCTCTCGCGTTGTTTATTAACCGGAAATAAACAAACGCCATTAATTCATTCATTCAATCATCATTCACTCTACCTCGAGACGCTCTGCCCCGGCAACTCCTGAAGCTTGTGGCGTGGTGAAATTTCGCCACGTTACAACACATATATTTATAACCCTTCCTCAATTTAATCGGTTTATTTATTTATTTGAAAACAATTATTTTTTATAGCAAAAAACTTGCCAATTTATTTATTGATATCATAACTTTCTTTTCTTAAAATTAAATGAGAATTTATGTCAAATCGAAGGTATAGATAATCGAAGGAGAAGTGACACTAAAGAAATGGTAATCTGTCCAACAGACCCTTAACGCGAAGATGGTTACACGTTCATATTTTCATACATGAGAGTTTCGGATTTTTTAGCTTAATGTATAAGCATCATGATTTGAGTGATTGTGATTAACTCATTGCAGAGGTAAAAGAAGACATTCATCCTAACATAATTATTTGTTTTCCAACTTGATCTAAAGTATCACATATTCTTGCAGTATTTATGTTCGATCACTTATTCACAAGAGGAAAGAAGATATATTATTTGTTGATCTGACGATTATAATATCAACACGTCTTAATGAGTATGCAGTAAAGCTACAAGTATTTTGTCTATATAAGTGTTATCAAGATCTTTAATTTCCATAATTAAATAACTGTATAGAATACAGCATTTATAATTTCGACTACATAAGAGTTGTCGAAGTTTGAAAATTAAAGTTGAATTTTAGAGTAAGCTCTAAGAATTTTTATTTTGTCTGTATGAAATGTATAATAAAAGTTTGGTTTTGTCTGCATAAGTGTTATTCAGAGTTTTTTTTACATTAAGGTTATCAAGAGTTGTAAAAATTAATCTTTAATTTTTACATGAAGAAACGATATATCATACAGGGGACTAGCTACAAAATTACAATCACAAAACCATGAAACAATTTACACTTTAAGTACTAAAGACATATCTTTTGCGTTATCAATCAAAGAAAGTTTAGTGTATGTAATAGAATTTTGATTAAAACTGAGCATCCGAAATTATTCATTTACGAACAAACTGATAATGAATTATTGTTTCAAGAAGATGTTCAAGAAGAGCAATCTGAAAGAGACGGCCTTTGCTCCAAAAGACGAACTCAATCAGATAGGTCTGACATAAACATACACCAATAAGTCCATTCAAATCCAGGGAAACAGAGCCAAACAACACAAAACACTTTACATAATTAAATTATTATGTGAATTATCATATATATTATGTGAATTATATTATCATGTGAATTATTATTAAATTATTATGTGTAGGAAAAAAAGTGAAAATAACTATACCATTTTTTGCTTGTTCTCGACAAATCACACTTGAGATCCCACAATTCACACAATAATTATTGAAAAACACCATAGTGATTTACTTATTCACACATATACATAATTAAAATCGACAAAAAGTCAAAAGCACTGGTCAAGTCATGTAAATTAATTAAATATGTTTATTAAAAACACTCTACAACACTGTTGTACTTCTCACTACAAAAAACTTTAGCGAAAACTGTGCACTAGCTTCGGCATGCCATTCCAGGGGAGACGTCAAAATCTTCTTAAGACGTAGCACAAAATTTCGAAGCAGCATTGACCCAGTGACCTGAAAACAAAAGACAAAATTCTTTAACAAAGCACCGGTGCTTTAAAATCAACAAAAAGGTCTGAATAATTTAAATAAAAAAAAAATAACTTATCTGACTCCAAACAGCAATGATCGACCAAGGGAAAGCACAAGTTTCCCATCACCACAGTGTACAAGTCCCAAAAGAAATCACTCCTCGGAGTAGCTGACCATCCATAGTTGCCCTGAGTACGAGTTTCGATCCCGTAGCAACAATTTAAAATACTTTAGCAGCGACAAAGTTAATCACGCGAGAGGTTAAACACTGACGGTATAGCAGACGTAACGTCGATAACCCCAGGACTACAGAGCGACTTACCGACGCCACAGACTGAGCACGCGCGCACAACTTTTAGAACTAGGGCGCTAGTGACAAATACTAGTACCACTGCCGCGGCCATCTTCAGTGAGCATATACACATGAATTTTTAAATTTATAACTTATTCAGTTGATGTTAACTATTCTCTGTAATTTAGATATTACATACTTTTTAAAGTAGTGAAATCCCCCCCCCCCCCAAAAAAAACCTTTTCCAAGGTAAAAGGGTGGCAAGTGTAAGGTCATTTCTTCATGTAAAACTTGAAGATTAATTTTGCAACTCTTGATATCTCAATGTCACAAAAATTCTAAGTGTTTTCTCTATCTATACAAGTTATTTCACTATATTAATCAAAAGTTAATTTTTAAACTCTCGATATCCCTTATGTGGTGGAAAATTCAGAGTGCTTATTCTAAAAGTCTATTTTCATTATGTAAATTAAAGTCAAACTATCAATAATAATGTAAATAATATTCTAGCAGGTTTATTGTGTACGTTTATTACTTTTCCCTTAGTAAAGGTTAATAAGAAATGTGATTATAATGCAATGCATTAAAAAGGTATTTCTAATTAGTTCAACAAATAATTATGTTAATTTATGTGTCTTCTTTTACCTCGTAAATGAGTGAAATCACAGACACTGAAAGAACATGATGCTTATACATGAAGCTGAATAACTTGAAATTTCATCTATCTATATCAATATGAATGACGTAAACATCTTTGCTTGAAGGATCTGTTGGGCAGACTACCATTTCTTTAGTGTTTCTTCTCTATACCTTCGATTTACATAAATTTCAATTTTATATAGCAAAGAAAGTATGATATCAATAAAGAAATTGGCAAGTTTTTGTTATAAGAAGCAATTGAGTTGATATAAATAATAATTGTTTAAATCGGAGAAGGATTATAAATATATATGTATTCATCATTATAAACACTCGACCAAATTGTGACATGTGAAAAGGTGGATAGCCTGTGAAAAGATACTGTCGGTAGAATTGTCGGAATAACTGCGATTGCCGCCACGTCCTGCGCATTTCCAGCTGACGTTTAATGACTGATCACTCTTACGCCGTATTTAGTGTGGGAGGTTAGGTCACCGTACTTCCGGTAAATAGAGCGTTCCGTGACCGGTCACAAACATGCGCAAAGCATAGCACTAATTCGATATTATTCAAAGTTCAATAGTATCCGAGTGTACATATAGGAATGATGTTCTTACATGACATTATCACATGAAAAATGTGCCCATAATATATTACAGGATTGTTTCGCATTATGAAAACTTTTTCGATTATTTATGGAAGCAACGAGCGGATGTACAATCTACTCACTTAGTAATTCAGTAAATGCTATCCTTATTTCATGAAAATCTATGTCCAAGACGATCATTTGCAATTAAAATATAAAATTTAATTCATACAAATAATCGATCCCCACATTTAAAAAAAACAGTAACAAATTCTAGCATGTAGAACGCAATTTTTTTATGGAAAAACTTGCCGTCCCGTCCTATCATTGATAATCGATGAACTACTAAATGTCAGTGTAATCAACAATCTCATAAAATTTTTTAATATACTTATAATATATGTTTATATATAATATTTATGTATAATATAATATTATGTTAAACTGTGAGAACGATAGCCTCAAAAAAATTGTAGTTCTATTTTTTTATTAAGTATGGATATAAAACTAAAATATAAACATAAATGTTAATTTAATATTTTTTAGCTTGATTGATTTCCGAACTTTAATCATAGAAATTTATTTTATAACATTTTTGTAATACATAATAATAATTATTTTTATTGAACATCTTGTAACCATTCGATAATAATAACATACTTTTATGAAACATACATACAAATACAAATAACCAAAAATTGTGTTTACAATGATTACAAGATAAAGTTTGAATTCTTCAAAAATTGGTTAAGAATAGTAGTAAATACATATGGAATGAAAAATCCGATACGAGATTTTCTAACAGTGTTTTGTTAACAACAAATTACTTTGGATAACCATGCACAATTTTAAGATAGTACCCATCGGTATCTATTATAGGACGGGACGGCAAGTTTTTCCATAAAAAAAATTGCGTTCTACATGCTAGAATTTGTTACTGTTTTTTTTAAATGTGGGATCGATTTTTTGTACGAATTAAATTTTATATTTAATTGCAAATGATCGTTTTGGACATAGATTTTTCATGAAATAAGGATAGCAATTTACTGAATTACTAAGTAGAGTAGATTGTACATCCGCTCGTTGCTTCCTTAAATAATCGAAAAAGTTTTCATAATGCGAAACAATCCTGTAATATATTATGGGCACATTTTTCATGTGATAATGTCATGTAAGAACATCATTCCTATATGTACACTCGGATACTATTGAACTTTGAATAATATCGAATTAGTGCTATACATTGCGCATGTTTGTGACCGGTCACGGAACGCTCTATTTACCGAAAGTACGGTGACCTAACCTCCCACACTAAATACGGCGTAAGAGTGATCAGTCATTAAACGTCAGCTGGAATGCGCAGGACGTGGCGGCAATCGCAGTTATTCCCACAATTCTACCGACAGTATCTTTTCACAGGCTATCCACCTTTTCACATGTCACAATTTGGTCGAGTGTTTATAATGATGAATACATATATATTTATAATCCTTCTCCGATTTAAACAATTATTTATTTATATCAACTCAATTGCTTCTTATAACAAAAACTTGCCAATTTCTTTATTGATATCATAACTTTCTTTTGCTATATTAAAATTGAAATTTATGT